>JAJSOF020000029.1:27273284-27340784 GCA_025594305.2 Periplaneta americana | reverse complement strand
ACGGCATTATACTACATGTTACTGATGAAACAGTAAAAGGTTAAATGTTATTGATGTTGTTATCATCATCATCATCACCACCACCACCACCATCATCATCATCATCATCATCATCACGTCGACCCTTTTTCAGCAGCTTTACGAATAATGGGGTTAGCTCTTCAATTTGAACTCACTGATTTACTATGTGATGTCAAATGAAAGCTAGATGTAAGGACTTGACAAATGTTGAACTTTTGAAATCTTTGCCAAAAAATAATATCCGAAGCTTCGTTTTTCGCTTGCTCCGTTGAAGCCATGTTCGCTACAACTTACGTTTGTGAAAAATTATTTTCAACAATGAAAATAGTAAAAACCAAATTTAGATCACGACTGACAGACAAATACCTTCGTGATCAACTACGACTGGCAGTAGGTGACATAATTCTGATTTTGAAACTCTGTCGCAGAGACATTCTGAAGACAGTTAATTTTAGGTTCTGATATTGTTCATTTCTTTCTTCGTTACACGTACTAAACATTAGTTTGTAGCCTTGTACTGTATAAAATTATATTTAAGTGCTTCACGTAAGGAAAATGAAAATTCTTTAACCCTTGAAGCAGAAATTAATTTTTTATGTTTTTCATATCATGGATCATACCAAAGTTTCAATAAATTTTTTTCAACATTTTAACTCTGCACACAATTTCAAAACACAGATGGAATCTCTAGGTATACTCAAGAGGTGGTTCTTTGGTGGAATATCTGTGCCATAAAATTTAGAAAGAAAGAAAACGGTAGTTCTTCTGAATAAGGACTATGCTTCAAAGGGTTAATAAGTCAGACAGTTGCTTCACTTCCCCTTCGGGTGTCCGCCTCCCTCTATAGGTGCTATGCACGTTGCAGGTTACACAGTGGCTCGGCGCACGATTACATTTTCGCCACCCCTGGCGTAGATACTAGACACTGTCCACACCTGTGGAGTAACGGTCAACGCGTCTGGCTACGAAACCAGGTGGCCCGGGTTCGATTCCCGGTCGGGGAAAGTTACCTGATTGAGGTTTTTTCCGGGGTTTTCCCTCAACCCAATATGAGCAAATTCTGGGTAACTTTCGGTGTTGGACCCCGGACTCATCTCACAGGCATTATCACCTTCATCTCATTCAGACGCTAAATAACCGTAGATGTTGATAAAGCGTCGTAAAATAACCTAATAAATACTAGACACTTTTATTTTGAGAGCAGGCCTAATCTGAAAGGAGCGTTGTGTCTCAGCTCTATGTCCACAGGTCTGAACACGCTCTCCGGCACGATATACGAGGACTTCCTTTCGCGCTGGATCCCGACCGACAAAAAAAGCGAGGCTTGCGTCAATATCATCATGAAACTTACCGTGTGCGTCGTTGGCTTCATCTGCATCTTTCTTGTCTTCATGATTGAGAGAATGGGAAACGTTATACAGGTACAGTTACTAGAGGCTCTACTGAAAGCATAAACATTAACATCGCCACACACTGCTAAAATATAGATTAGTCCATTGCCAGCTTCGTGTAAAAAAAAAACCAAGAAAGCAATAAAGAGAAGCAATATATAAATTTGTGAAAAATTATATTTACATCACCTTTGCTTAATTAAAGCTCTGAAAATACAATTTAATTTATTTACTGTACAATATAATGTGATGTTAGAAATAAATATAAAGAAAAATAATTAAAATAGGAGTTTGAAGGGAACATTCGTGTTTGATAGAAGGATAACTCGTTTAATATGACAAATTTAAATTGCATTAATTAAAATGCGATCATTTTGATGATGAATATTTGGTGCAATGAGAATTCCTTTAACCTGTTTCTTAATTTTTATTACATGACATTACATAATCAACATTAATGTATGTCCTCTAAGATAACTTTCCAATGATGATATTTAATTAATTATACAAATCGATTAATTTAGCCAAACAGCAAACCAATGACAACCATTCTTTAAGAGGGATCTTTCATAACTTTTGAGAAAGATAAGGCCCCTTAGACAAGTCATTTGTTTTTTAATTCATTACACGGCCTTAGATGGCAGTTATTTTAATTTTAAAACTCATTTATCTCATTAAATATCAGTTCTATCAAAATTTTTCAAGGAATAAAACTTATCGCAAATTATTTTTAAAGAAACTTTGTTATGTAACAGTTTTCACAAAAATCAATAATAAGCAAGATATTTCGATTTATTTAATTGAGGCCCCCTTTAAACCCCCTTTTAAATAATGTATTTTTGCCATAAGCCTAAAATCTAAGTTACAACGAACTTAATTTATATTCCAATTTTCATCGTCCGTTCAGCCATTATCGCGTGAAAAGGTAATGTCAGACAGAGACAGACAGACATGAAACAAAAATTTCAAAAAAGCGATTTTCGGTTTCAGGGTGGTTAATTATATATGTTAGGACCAATTATTTTTGAAAATCGAAAATTACCAGAAAAATTTCGGCTAAAGTTTATTATTAGTATAGATTTATTTTTGGTGGTATCAATAAAGACACATATTACAAGTTCCAGGTCACAAGGACCCTTGCCTTAACAAGAATATTGCTTATAACATGAACGTAAATGAAGTGTGACCATCTCTCCATCAGAAACGGAGACTGGTAAGCTGGACATGTAGGTAAACTTTCAGAGTCAATGATTTTTGCAGGAAAGTTAACATTACTTGATTGTTTACTGAATGCTATGTGTAATTATGGTTTAATAAGTGGATTAGGATGTGTTTGTAGTTTCTGAAGATAATTTTTACGTAAGTCAAAAAAATGATTTCCAGGCAACCCTAGTAAAAGGTGGAACCAAAAAGATGTTAGTATGGCCGTCAAATTACCCATAGTTCATTTTTTTGTGTTTATTTTTTGTTCATTTATTACGATTACAAATTGTTTCGTGTTGTGAATATTTCAAAAGTGTAGTCAAGTTCAGCAGGAGTTATTTTTTTATAAATCACAATATTCTGTTCCTTAACAAGAATATGTCCGTTGATATGTCCCCTATAACATGTGAAGGAATGCCAACATCCTTCTGATAACTAATGCGGAAATGAAGTGTTCAGTCCATATCACAACCATAACACTTTTAATAAATATATAGTAAAACATACTGTCGAAAAGACAACCTGGTGGCATTGGATAAAAAAATAGTGAAACATACATTGATATAATAATCTGCTATAGTCCTGTTACCTCCAGATCCATTCTAATTCGTTTACGTATGACCAAAACCGATAGTAGCAATTTAATATTTGGCAATTGGCGGTATTTCGCGGTGGATTATGGGGCGTAAAGATAATTTTTACGTCATATCCGTCGCACCGATTTCAAGTATTTTGCTGAATAAAATCCTCTCATTTCCAGGTCACTGTACAGTTGTGCGTTAGTAATGTAAAGATCAGCACCTGTGATGGTTCTGCACACAGCTCTTTGGATTGCATCGAGTTTCTTGATGTGGCGGGGATGGGTTTGACGCATAGGACATGTATGATCGTATAAGTGATGTGAACAGCAATAGTTTGGTTTTGAGGGGAATGAAGCTTTTAAGTAATGGATATAATGCTAAGAATCTTTGCAAAGCTATGTCTCATATTAACTGTATATTATGTTGTCTGTATGTCAAACGACTATCCAGTACTAGACCAAGATATCTGACCGTTGTTTTGTAGGGGATGTGTTGATTCTGAACAGAGAGGGGTAATAATAGTGGAAATCTCTTTGTAAAAACCACTGCTTTACTTTTTTCACCGTTAATTTTCAATCGCCATCTTGTAGACCATTGGGTGAGTAAGTCCAAGGCTTCTTGCATCTGTTGTAAAGTACATTTGATGTGAAGTTTTGTATAAAGGACTGTATCATCCGCATATAAGGCGTGTCGGCAGTTGGTGTGCTTGGGAATGTCATGAACATATGTAGCGTAGAGAATTGGACTCAGAACAGAGCCTTGAGCAACTCCTGCTTCAATTTGTCTTGAACTGGAAAGGCAATTATCTTATCGCACTCTGAATGATCTGTTTTTCCGGTAGTCTGCAATAAAATGTATGTATGCATCAGGAATTGAAATTTTCTGTAGTTTGTAAAGAAGACCGTCATGTCACACTGTGTCGAATGCCTGTTGTATGTCCAGGAATAAATAAATATCGAACCAGTGCTGATCTCTGCTGGTGCCAAGAAAACTTAAGTTACCAATAACAAGGGAAGTGTTTATGTACAAGTGCACTTGTATCTCAGTGGCTGACATAATTTTTGTCCAAGTGACTGATTTAAGTTATTTCAGTGGCAAGAAGCGATTTTGTTTAAAAATGAAAACAAAGATTTTTTCTGGTGAAGAAATGAACGAATACATCTTTGTCCCCAGTGACTGGTTTGAAATGATTTCAAGAAGAAGCGATTTTCTCCTATAAAAACCCTGACAAAGAAAGACTTTTCTCACTTTACCTAAAAATCGTGTAAATTCTTCGAACAAAAGCTACATCACTGAAGATCATTGGTAAAAAGAAATCTCATAGATCTTTTCATTTATTTCACCTGTCATCATCCCTTCTATCAATATCTTCCACACAAGAATGGAACAAAAATGGGGAAAATAAATGAAGAATCATTATGATGAACAGTAAAAACGCAAAACTTTCTAACAATGCATGACCTCTGTCAAAAATCGTTGTTTCCTTTATTGTGGTTTAGAATTCTTCGTTATAAATAATCAAGTTCACCTAAAGTTTTACAAAGATCCACTTAAGATTTGCCTAATCTGGAAAATACTAGAAATTCCTGCTTGGGCTTTACCTTTTGGTTTTTTCATTTCAACCGTAAGAATCATCCCTCTATCAATCTCTTCCATCTCGCCAAAAATCATCTCGCTATCAAGGAGACAATGGGGATCGTAGTTGATACAGCGTCGTTAAATAACCAAGTAAAAAAAGTTCAATATAATTCGAAATAAAAACGGTGAAGCATGAAGAAATCATGTTAATAATGCATGATTTCTTCAGAAAATTCAGATTGTTTACATGGACTTTAAAAAGATCTTGACATCTTCTTTAATCATAATTAAAATAAAATAAACCTAGACTTTGTGAATTTCTCATAACTTTTCTTTGATGAAAGTTTTCTTCAAAATTGTTTAACCCCAGACTCAAAAACATTTTGATATCTTCTTTGTTAAAAAATAAAATAAACCTAGACTTAAAGTCATAATGCAATTTCTTATGACGTGACTCTTATGTAACAACTTGAAGTAAACCTGACAAAAGTTGTTACCGTCAAAATAACGCAGAGCAGTCTGGGTATATTACGAAGGGTTTAACGCACTCGCACCCCTTTGCTTCTGAACCCCACATATTAGGTTCGAATCAGACTAATGAAATTGAGACACTGCGTTCTTTTGCAGGCCAGTGTAACTTTGAGCGGAATTACAAACGGAGCCATGCTGGGACTCTTCTCACTGGGAATGTTTTTTCCTTGGGCTAACACGAAGGTAGGTACTTGTTTTCAAGTAATACATTTGATTTCAAGTAGGCTATTTATCTTCATTCCTCCATGTATGTTATCTGTATATCCACCGTTGTGGCTGAGGGGTTAGCGAGTGTAACTCCGAATTCAGCGGTTCCGGGTTCGATTCCCGATTAGGACGAGTTGCCTGAGTAGGTTTTTCGGGGTTTTTCCCTCACTCCTATGGATGAATATCAGTAACATTAACAGGCGATTGGAACCCCACTCATCTTCGCCACTTCCTTTCCTCCCCCATCATTCTTTCCTCTTCATCCCGTTTCTGGTTTTTCAGATCACTCTACAGGCGGCCTCCCGAAACTGCTGACTCTCTCGACCAGCCTCCGTGGAATGTAGTTCAATGATGTTGGATGGCTTCTGCAATGGCACCCGAGGCGGACCTACTCGTGGGAGGAGTTTCGCCTCGGACCGCCAGGGGGCTTTGGGGAAACTTGCCGAAGCAGAAATGGAATATGGATTCTGTCGGCTGTAGGGACCGGTGCGCGTAGGGGATCTGTGGCATGCAAATCATTCCATATCGAGGGTTAACGCAATAGATCTCAATAGGTCGCAGTGCTGGGCCATCCGTGTCCCCCTCAGTTAAATTCCATTCCATGCCATTCCATGCCATTCCAAAGTATCTGTAATCAAAGAGTACAAAAAACCATGCTGTCGATACTTACTTACTGGCTTTCAAGGAACCCGGAGGTTCATTGCCGCCCTCACATAAGCCTGCCATTGGCCCTATCCTGAGCAAGATTAATCCATTCTCTATCATCATATCCCACCTCCCTTAAATCCATTTTAATATTATCTTCCCATCTACGTCTCGGCCTCCCTAAAGGTCTTTTTCTCTCCGGCCTCCCAAATAACACTCTATATGCATTTCTGGATTCGCCCATACATGCTACATGCCCTGCCCATCTCAAACGTCTGGATTTCATGTTCCTAATTATGTTAGGTGAAGAATACAATTCGTGCAGTTCTGTGTTGTGTAACTTTCTCCATTCTCCTGTAACTTCATCCCTCTTAGCCCCAAATATTTTCCTAAGCACCTTATTCTCAAACACCCTTAACCTATGTTCCTCTCTCAAAGTGAGAGTCCAAGTTTCACACCCATAAAGAACAACCGGTAATATAACTGTTTTATAAATTCTAACTTTCAGCTTTTTTGACAGCAGACTGGATGATAAAAGTTTCTCAACCGAATAATAACACGCATTTCCCATATTTATTCTGTGTTTAATTTCCTACCGAGTATCATTTATATTTGTTACTGTTGCTCCAAGATATTTGAACTTCTCCACCTCTTCAAAAGATAAATTTCAAATTTTATATTTTCATTTTGTACAATATTCTCGTCACGAGACATAATCATATACTTTGTCTTTTCGGAATTTACTTCCAAACCTATCGCTTTACTTGCTTCCAGTAAAATTCCCGTGTTTTCCCTAATCGTTTGCGGATTTTCTCCTAACATATTCACGTCATCCGCATAGACAAGCACCGTGATGCCGATAGCCCTATAAATATATTGCTATCCTATCTTCTGTTTTAGGGAGCTTTAGTTGGTGGAATGTCGAGTCTTTTGGTGGTTGGATGGCTCGTGATTGGCACTCAGAAATCCATTAGCCGAGGCGCCATCAAATTTCCCTACAAACCCATGTCCACAGAGGGCTGCAAAGACTTTAACACGACAGATTCAGTACTGTACAGTGCTGCCACTACAACAATGGTTAATCTGACTGAGGCACTCAGTCTTTCCATGCCAATTAACAGGTAAGTTTGGTCATCATTGTACAGAGTGCAAAGCAAGTATCTTTTATTTTTATTTTAGTTGGTTATTTAACGACGCTGTACCAAGTATTAGGTTATTTAGCGTTGATGGGATTGGTGATAGCGAGATGATATTTGGCGAGATGAGGCCGAGGATTCGCCATAGATTACCTTGCATTCACATTTTGGTTGGGGAAAACCTCGGAAAAAACCCCACCAGGTAATCAGCCCAAGGGGGGATCGAACCCGCGCCCAAACGCAACTTCAGATCGGCAGGTAAGCGCCATAACCGACTGAGCCACGCCGGTGGCTCATTTTTATAGCTTTATTTTTTTCAGTTTTATCACAAAAATGTTGTATGCTAAAGTTATTGGAAATAAATTAAGTAATATTATGTAAGTGTTTAGGACAAAAATACAGGTCTACAGGTGTGACAAAAATATATTTTAAATAATAATAATAATAATAATAATAATAATAATAATAATTTATTGCTAGAACAAAAATAAGTTACATATTTTTTAATATAAAAATCACTCTAGCACTCCCAGAAAGAGTATCGTGCTCAGAGGCAACAAATGACGTAATAGATTAATTTTTACATATTTGTAAAAATTACCTGCATAGAATTGGAATATATCAGTCCCCTCACTGCCCATTGTGCAACTCAAACCAAGAAATGGATTCGGAACACCTCAAAATCTGTGCTTCAGTGGCTGGCCATGGTAATATCTTTGAAAAATATTGGAGTGCAAGAGGTCAAATGATTTTATTGTCAAACGCCTGGCATTAGAAAACAACAACAGCAACAACATATTTGTAATCTGCATTACATTTTAAGTATGCAAATAAATATTTTTCAGGTTATCTTAATTATAGGCCGAAAAAAAAGTTTTGAGTTTTACACACACATTTTGAAGTATTTGCCTGACAATCACTAATAAAATTGGAAAATATTAAACAGAAGCATCCTTTACAATCTTTATATAAGATTCTCGAAAAAAGAACTAATCACAGACAACCAACGTTCCAGCCTATGAAACCTCTCGATTGTCTTCCCTACAGTCACAAAATTCCTCTGTTGCATCTTATCTCTAATCCCTTTCTTCAGTTCTTCGGCATTTTTTGGTCCATCCTACTACAACCTGGACTTCATGTGGTCCCAGAGCAAGAAACTCAAAGCATTGAGGTCAGGTGACCTAGCCGGTCGTTCAAAGTGTCCTCTTTTCCAATCCATTTACCAGGGAACATTTTGTTAAGGAAATCTGTTATTCCTCTCTCAAAACGCGCACGAGTATCATGTCGCTGAATACTGTTGTTCATTTGAAGGCATCGAGAAAAACTACCTGCAAGCTAGCACAGCTTCATTTTTTATTTTGATTGTCATAATATCTATGGAATACTTAAAATTTATAAAGTTACAAGTACTATTCCACACTTTATTAACATTAGGCAATATTAGCTATGCTGCATTTCTCTAAAAACAAAATTTTACATCTTGTCAAGTTTTCTTATTAAACTTCTCCTTTACGTAGCCTATGTGTTTTGTTTTTGGGTATAACTAGAAGAAATTAAATTCTTATCGTTACCTTAATTCCAAAACCTCGTAATTCGCTCGGATGTCGATTTTCATTTTTTGCGCGTTTTTGAAAGTAGGCTATACCCACAAAGCCATCTACTGACAAAACAGGGAAGTTTAATTTAAAATATTAGCACAGTCTAATATACAGTCACGAAGCTTGAGTTGGTGAAGGTACTAGGAACAATAGACTGTGCAGATACTATTTCGCATTGTCTGTGATGAGGCGATAGTAGCGATCCTAGTGGTTAGCAACTATCTATGGATGCATATTTCCTACGTATTGAGCTTCGTGACTGTATATACTAAACTGCGATATTAGCGCTAATATTGGGCTATTATTAACTTCTTTATCTGTGGACATACTATCAAAAACGCACAAAAAGTGAAAATCGACATCCGAGCCAGTTACGAGGTTTTGGAATTAACGTAACCTTATGTTAATTTGCCGCTTAATGTCAATAACTTGAAGAGCTGAATCATTTTACGAAATCTACTTCTCTCGGCTTGTCCATTGTCCAAACGACGTAACAATGAGTATAGAATGTAATTTTGTTGCAGATTTTAGCACATATTTGACGGTATTCCAAAGAGAAGAAGATCGATTGTATATTTTATCGCTTAGGGGAGGTAGCCTATTAAATAACTGACTGTAGCTATTTAAAATGTGGCGACGAGAACTATCATATTTCTCCTCCGATTAAATGAAATATTTTCTACCGCCCTCGATCACTCGTGCTATAACAAGAGTGAATAACTCTTCTTCTTTATTCTCATTAAATTGTAAAATTAGCTAATCGAAAAAGCTTTTCAAGCTAGATTTCATTTTGTAGTTGACATTGTCATAATTAGGAACATTAAATCCAGACGTTTGAGATGGGCAGGGCATGTAGCACGTATGGGCGAATCCAGAAATGCATATAGAGTGTTAGTTGGGAGACCGGAAGGAAACAGACCTTTGGGAGGCCGAGACGTAGATGGGAAGATAATATTAAAATGGATTTGAGGGAGGTGGGATATGGTGATAGAGACTGGAATAATCTTGCTTACGATAGAGACCAATGGCAGGCTTATGTGAGGGCGGCAATGAACCTCCGGGTTCCTTAAAAGCCATAAGTAATTATTAGTTGACATTGTTGTTGTTTAGTCAACTTTCCGAAGACAGGTCTGTACCTACCTGATGTACTGTATCCTTCAGGCGGGATCTAGAATTTAATAATAGGGGGGCTAATAATAATTGAGGGCTGGGTGCAAGAAGGGCATTTTAGAGGATGTGCCCTTTTTGAGTAAAACGCTTTATTGTGATCTCTGATCTGTTATGCATATGATCAAAAGTTGTAGTTCAATACTGTAATCATAGAGGTCTGGAGTACCGGTACACAAAATGTAAAGGCATGCATAGATAACATTATTACGGTTTGAGTTTCAACATCAATTTTCTCTAAACTTGCATTTGAGAGAAGTGCCTTTCTTTCGCACCAACCCCTCAATTAACATATGAATACAGTAGTATAATCATTACACAGAACAATGGGATTAAAAACAAATAAATAAACCACAACAATATTGTCACTCTTAGGTTCTAAGTCTTCAGTTAGTTCTAATTCTAAAGGAAATGGTGACTGGAATGGAAAGTCGATTAAATGTTACTTACAGTTTAACGAAGCTGAAGTCGTCTGGGATGTTTTACTTTGGTTAACCTCTTCAACAATTTACTTTTCAATAATGGTGCCACAACAGTTTATGAGATCGTTTTGCGTTGTTTTACTTGTTAGAGAAGAGTTTTTTACAGATTTTTAAGATGAATATGCAGAATCTGATCACTGGCATCTACGCGATATTTAAGAAGCTCCTTGGAATTACCTTCGTTTTGATTTTCGCTTTCCAAGTCAATCGCACCATCATCCCTGTGTCCTCTTAATGGAATATTTTGTCGGCCGCACAAAATAATTGTTTTTACTATTGGGACAAGTTTCATCCTGTTTTCGCGCATTGTTTGTAACACTTCATTATTCAATTGAACCAGAACGTTCTCTACCTTACCTTCAAACACTCGTTTAAAGTTGTCACATTTTAAGAGAGCAGTTTTGTTATAACTGTTCTCTGAATGTCTCCTGAATATTTCAGAGGCCTTTTTGAATGTTCTTAGAGGTTTCGTAACTAAATTGTGTAACGTAAGTTTGCTTCGCCCTCCCTCTTTAGGTCCGAATAAAACGCACACGTGACAGAACGCACCTTCATCCTTCTTATGTAAGACAGCCATGGAAATCTTTTAAGCCACGCATGCTGAAATTGTCTAGACTGTCCCGATTCTAGTGTCCTCGGAAATTGATATTTTTCGTCTGGAACCCATGGATTTGTTAGAGCTTTGTATTTTTATCTCGTCACTGCATATTTCTTTTTCCACTAAGCAACCAATATCTAATACATTATGAGTCGTCGAACTAGCGTCATCACTTTCACCGCAATAACCGATTCCCTGTTACGGTATTAACAGGCATCAGTTGTATCATTGTCATCCGAACTGCACTTTTCTTTTACTTCACCACACGGCTTCTTGAAAAATTGTAAGATATTTGTTTGAAACTTACGTTCCGACATGTTATAATTTCTTATAACTGTTACACTAAATAACTCACCTGTGCAGACTGATCACTTCTCGTCTCAATTCAGAAGTCGAATGTAGTGGCTATTGTAAAGTACGATAACAAAGATATTGGTAAGCCTAGCTACAGTGTGGTAGAGGTGGTTACCGTTAGATTTCCGTTCCGAAGTCCGAGCTATTGTTAAACCCCATGGTAACGACCCAAGGAATGCGACCACTTACCTGATCTATTCACTGCGAACTGTAAAGAGAGTTTGTATGTCAAAGTAAAATAGCAAAATAATATGAAGTTTAGAGATGAAGAAATCATAGAAGTTATATGAATGAAAAAATAATGCTTTGTACATTTTAAATAAAAAAAAAAAGTCTTTGAAATGATAGGGGGTCTATAGCCCCCAGACCCCCTTGTATCCGCGCCTGGTATCCTTATACTTAAATGCATGCAAATGTATATCTTTATTAACTTTCAGTGCTGAAAATGACCTGGAGATTGAAGAGCCCTTTGTGCTCTTCCGTCTTTCTTACTTGTATCTCATCGTGGTGGGATGTTTCACCGTCATTGTTGTGGGACTTCCGGTGAGCTTCCTCACAGGTGCCAACGACCCTAGTAAGATGCATCCCGATCTCTTGAGTCCCGTCATTCATTGGATGCTGCCTAAAGACAAGAAGGACCAGTACGAACCGGTGAAGCCGGTACTTGACTCGGCCAAACCTGAGCGCTGAACCATTTCTTGCGTAGTCCTAGTGGTGTTGGAGAACTGAAAAACTTAGAAGCATACATTGTGAAGGGAGGAATTGCGAAGGCGTCAAGTGACTAAGTGTACAATCAGGCTATGTCTAATGCTTGAAAGTGGTTTGATTGTGGTTAAGGCTCATTGATAATAATGAAAAATATTTGCGCTCAGAATTGTGCACATGGACATTCGACATATTAATTTTCTGCCTACGTACATTACTGAAAAAATAATTGTTATTATAACTTCAACACTTACGTGTATAATTTTATATTATTCGCAGTTGTCTTGGTATGTTAGGAGTGACTGAAAATATATGCCATTGCATCTTTCTTATTTGCTAAGACTTCGGGAGCATCAGAAGAAGATCGTTAACATCTACAACGCATATTGGCAATATGTGGAGTTGTCATGAACATTAAAGTTTTTCAGAAGTAAAATATGTTCCTAACAATGGAAACGGTTGAAAGTCAATTTATATCACGTTGGGAATGTCGCTATAAGATTGGAATGAGAATGACGCGAAGAAATTCATATCGGTGCAAAAATTCTTTCTATTAGGTAGTGAAATGTGCTAAAAGATAATCGTTTCCGTTAATACTGAGAGCGACTCCACACGAACCTTTACGAATATTATTCCCCTTCTTTTTATTTCTATTTGTATTTGTATTTCTGGTGGTATGGAAGAGAAGGCTACACCAGAATAAATAAATAAATAAATAAATAAATATATAAGTAAGTAAGTAAATAAATACATAAGTAAGTAAATAAATAAATAAGTAAATAAATACATAAATAAATACATAAGTAAGTAAATAAATAAATAATTTGAATGAATAACTGAATAAACAAATAAGTAAATAAATAAATAAAACAAATAAATAAATAAGTAAATAAATAAATAAATAAATACATAAATATATAAATAAATTCATAAATAAATAAATAAATAAATAAATAAATAAATAAATAAATAAATAAATAAATAAATAAATAAATAAATAAATAAATAAATAACTAAATGAGTAAGTAAGTAATAAATAAATAGATAAGTAAATAAATAAGTAAATAAATAAATACATAAGTAAATAAATGAATTAATAATTGAATGAATGAATGAATAACTAAATAAGTAAGTAAAGAAATAGATAAATAAATAAATAAATAAATATATAAGTAAGTAAGTAAATAAATAAATAAAAGTAAATAAATAAATAAATAAGTAAATAAATACATAAGTAAGTAAATAAATAAATAAGTAAATAATTAAATAAAAATAAATAAGTAAATAAATAAATAAATAAATAAATAAATAAATAAATAAATAATTTGAATGAATAACTGAATAAACAAATAAGTAAATAAATAAATAAACAAATAAATAAGTAAGTAAGTAAGTAAATAAATAAATAAATACATAAATATATAAATAAATTCATAAATAAATAAATAAATACATAAATAAATAAATAAATAAATAACTAAATTAGTAAGTAAATAATAAATAAATAAATAGATAAGTAAGTAAATAAATAAGTAAATAAATAAATACATAAGTAAATAAATGAATTAATAATTGAATGAATGAATGAATGAATGAATAACTAAATAAATAAATAAATAAATAAATAAATAAATAAATAAATAAATAAATAAATAAATAAATAAATAAGTAAATAATTAAATAAATACATAAATAAATAAATAATTGAATGAATGAATGAATAACTAAATAAATAAATAAGTAAATAAGTAGGTAAATAAATACATAAATAAATAAGTAAGTAAATAAGTAAATAAATAAATAATAGAATTTTCTAACACAAAGGATGCTGGGGAGTGTAACCTTATGATGCCACAAGATGATCTAGTAGGAGTGACGACTCTAGAATATTAACAGTATCTCTGTCAAGGAATAAAAATACGTTTTGAGTCCGAATTGTCATATTTTGTAGGAACAAGAGAAATAGCCTACGTTCGCTTTGTAAAACTAATAAATATTTGGGATGCGATAGCAGTGCCTTTGGAGACGAAAACGTATCTTAAGGAAGCAACTTAGGCAAAATAGCTGACAGCTAGACTGGAAACGACGTGAGAAAATAAATATTCGTCGAACTATGACTACGAGGGAAAATCACTTTCACCCCTGAACACTCTCTTTCAGGGGAGTGCTAGAATTTTGTTAATTTACTATTTCTTTGTATTGTATTTTTATGGCAATAAACAATATTATTATTATTATTATTATTATTATTATTATTATTATTATTATTATTATTATTATTACTGATTGACTCAGTGGATCTTATGCTATTGCAGATTGGTTTACGAATTTGAGAATACCTTGAGAGTATCCACTGGAGACGTCACGGAGAATTATATCGCATACTTACTCTACTTGCTTGCTTACTTACAAATGCCTTTTAAGGAACCCGGAGGTTCATTGCCGCCCTCACATAAGCCCTCCATCGGTCCCTATCCTGTGCAAGATTAATCCAGTCTCTATCATCATATCCCACCTCCCTCAAATCCATTTCAATATTATCCTCCCATATACGTCTCGGCCTCCCCAAAGGTCTTTTCCCCTCCGGTCTCCCAACTAACACTCTAAGTGTGTTTAAATGCGACAGGCTCATGCCAATAGATTTACTGCCATGTAAAAGAACTCCTGCGGGACAAAGTTCCGGCACACCGGCTACGCTGATATAACCTCTGCAGTTGCGAGTGTCGTTAAATAAACCATAACTTAAATTTAAGTGGCTCCCTTGCTTTCCTCAAGGCACGTTACAGTGACCTTCCAAAATATATTGAGTGCTTGGAATCTTCGTCGCTACAACTGAAAAATCCAATTGGTATCATTGACTCGCTTCTACAGAAACAAGTACCAGGACTGAAAAAAAGTATTGCAGAGGAAGCCTGGGTTTGAAAAAGATGAAAAATGTGTGCTTCATTCTCCAGAGGGAAAGCTTCAATTATCAGTTATCATGGGTACCTCCTGCAGTGACAGCGATGAAATTTGCACCTATTACGTCATGTGCTATCAAAAGAACCTTTTCGTCTTTCAAATGTATTTTGAGAGACTTACTTACTTACCTACTTACTTACTTACTGGCTTTTAAGGAACCCGGAGGTTCTTTGCCGCCCTCACATAAGCCCGCCATTGGTCCCTATCCTGAGCAAGATTAATTTAATATTATCTTCCCATCTACGTCTCGACCTCCCCAAAGGTCTTTTTCCTCCGGCCTCCCAACTAACACTCTATATGCATTTCTGGATTCGCCCATAGGTGCTACATGCCCTGCCTATCTCAAACGTCTGGAATTTATGTTCCTAATTATGTCAGGTGAAGTATACAATGCGTGCAGCTCTGCGTTGTGTAACTTTCTCCATTCTCCTGTAACTTCATCCCGCTCAGCCCCAAATATTTTCCTAAGCACCTTATTCTCAAACACCCTTAATCTCTGTTCCTCTCTCAAAGTGAGAGTCCAAGTTTCACAACCATACAGAACAACCGGTAATATAACTGTTTTATAAATTCTAAATTTCAGATTTTTTGACAGCAGACGAGATGACAAAAGCATCTCAACTGAATAATAATAGGCATTTCTTATATTTATTCTGCGTTTAATTTCCTCCCGAGTGTCATTTCTATTTGTTACTGTTGCTCCAAGATATTTTAATTTTTCCACCTCTTCGAAGGATAAATCTCCAGTTTTTATAGTTCCATTTCGTACAATATTCTGGTCACGAGACATAATCATATACTCAAATATCAATAATATCAATATATCAATATATCATATATTTTGATAGACAATAGAAAAAACTTCTTAGTCGAGAATTTTGAAAAGAATTTGGTTATATATTGCAACCAGGAACAGTACCAGTAAATAATGTTGTTTGTTTGTTTGTTACTTTTTAAAATAAATCTAGATCAAGTTTGAACAAATTTAAAAAGTTGTGTGTGTACTGTACATTTATCTATTGAAAATGGAAATTTGTGTAGTTATATCGAGGCAAATTATATCAGATAAAATGTTAATTGTTACAATAATTTATCGAAACTACAAATAATGTTAAAGTGGAAGGAGAAAAAATTTCGAATCTTGTAAGTTTTGATAAATAGTTTGGTTCTTGAAAAGATCAGATCGTGGTCCTTGTTGCGTTAATAAATATAATTTATTTTTTTAAGAATAACTGCATGGTTGCGCCCCACGGTCAGGTAAGATACAACGGATAAAAAAGGGTCTATGTTTTCTGAGCATAGTTGCGCCCCGTTCCCATCAGGTAGAGAGAAGAGGCATGGCATAGTTGCGCCCCGATGAAATAGGTAGAGAAAAGGACATTACAGGAACTCGAGCCTCGTAATCAACCAACCTTATTGATTTCTTATTCGATCTAATATTCATTATCGATACCGTTAAAATGAACACCATGAAGTTGGCAGTACTTTATTAACCGTTTTTCTACTGTTTATGCAGTGATTATCGATAGCCTACCATAAAAATGAACACCATGAAGTTGAAAGTTGGCAGTACTTTATTAACTGACATATTCAAATGAGTTTCATGGGTCTCTCAGAAATGTCTTCCGTAGCTTTTCTTTTAACACTGTTCGATACACTTTGTCTATCAATGTGTAAGTCCGGAGCGTAGCTATGATAATATTATTTAAAATAACACTTTTTTGTCTATCACACACAATAAATGAACTGCATTTTTTGTTTGTACACCGATACCACTATAATATTTTCAGTAATTTATTTATTTTATAATAGTCACTTCCGTGTGTACTATGCCCTTTCCATTATGCTACCTGATTTCAATGCAGCTACCACTGTAATATTTTAAAGTAATTTATTTATTTTATGACAATCACTTTTGTGTGTACCTATTGGAGCGCAACTATGCCATGTCCTTTCTGCTACCTGATTTCTCCGGGGCGCACCTATGCCATGTCCTTTCTGTTACCTGATTTCTCCGGGGCGCACCTATGCCATGTCCTTTCTGCTACCTGATTTCTCCGGGGCGCAACTATGCCATGTCCTTTCTGCTACCTGATTTCTCCGGGGCGCACCTATGCCATGTCCTTTCTGCTACCTGATTTCTCCGGGGCGCAACTATGCCATGTCCTTTCTGCTACCTGATTTCTCCGGGGCGCATATGCCATGTCCTTTCTGCTACCTGATTTCTCCGGGGCGCACCTATGCCATGTCCTTTCTGCTACCTGATTTCTCCGGGGCGCAACTATGCCATGTCCTTTCTGCTACCTGATTTCTCCGGGGCGCACCTATGCCATGTCCTTTCTGCTACCTGATTTCTCCGGGGCGCAACTATGCCATTCCTTTCTGCTACCTGATTTCTCCGGGGCAACTATGCCATGTCCTTTCTGCTACCTGATTTCTCCGGGGCGCAACTATGCCATGTCCTTTCTGCTACCTGATTTCTCCGGGCGCAACTATGCCATGTCCTTTCTGCTACCTGATTTCTCCAACTATGCCATGTCCTTTCTGCTACCTGATTTCTCCGGGGCGCACTATGCCATATGCCATGTCCTTTCTGCTACCTGATTTCTCCGGGGCGCACCTATGCCATGTCCTTTCTGCTACCTTTCTGCTACCTTTCTGATTTTCTCCGGGGCGCACCTATGCCATGTCCTTTCTGCTACCTGATTTCTCCGGGGCGCAACTATGCCATGTCCTTTCTGCTACCTGATTTCTCCGGGGCGCACCTATGCCATGTCCTTTCTGCTACCTGATTTCTCCGGGGCGCAACTATGCCATGTCCTTTCTGCTACCTGATTTCTCCGGGGCGCACCTATGCCATGTCCTTTCTGCTACCTGATTTCTCCGGGGCACCTATGCATGTCTTTCTGCTACCTATGCCATGTCCTTTCTGCTACCTGATTTCTCTCCGGGGCGCAACTATGCCATGTCCTTTCTGCTACCTGATTTCTCCGGGGCGCACCTATGCCATGTCCTTTCCTTTTCTCCGCTACCTGATTTCTCCTGGGCGCAACTATGCCATGTCCTTTCTGCTACCTGATTTCTCCGGGGCGCACCTATGCCATGTCCTTTCTGCTACCTGATTTCTCCGGGGCGCAACTATGCCATGTCCTTTCTGCTACCTGATTTCTCCGGGGCGCAACTATGCCATGTCCTTTCTGCTACCTGATTTCTCTATGCCATGTCCTTTCTGCTACCTGTTTTCTTCGGGGCGCAACTATGCCATGTCCTTTCTGCTACCTGATTTCTCCGGGGCGCAACTATGCCATGTCATTTCTGCTACCTGATTTCTTCGGGGCGTAACTATGCCATGTCCTTTCTGCTACCTGATTTCTCCGGGGCGCAACTATGCCATGTCCTTTCTGCTACCTGATTTCTTCGGGGCGCAACAGTGCCATGCCTAGGCCTTCCAATTGACCGCGGGGCGCAACTATGACATACTGATATTTTTAACGGTGGGCAGTTTTTGCAACTCTTTTCATAGTTGGACATAAGGGCAGGGCATAGTTGCGCCCCACGGTCGGGTAAGATGCAGCAGCTAAAAAAGGGTCCCTGTTTTGTGGGCATAGTTGCGCCCCGTTCCCATCAGGTAGAGAAAGGGGCATGGCATAGTTGCGCCCCGATGAAATAGGTAGAGAAAAAAGACATTACGGAAACTCGAGCCTCGTAATCAACCAAACTTTGATCTTATCGATTTAATATTCATTATGATACCGTTAAAATGAACACAATGAAGTTGGCAGTACTTTATTAATTGTTTTTCTACTGTTTATGCATTGATTATCGATAGCCTACCGTTAAAATGAACACCATGAAGTTGGCCGTTGAATATTCAAATGAGTGAGCCTTGGAATATGGCTGTCTTGACATTTTATTAGTGATCTTCATACCGTCTGTGGCGTATAGTGAGGTTAATTTAAAATGAATGTTAAGTTTAGTGACAAGGGTAAAGCGTTAATAATTCACAATGGTTCTACGTTTCAATTTTCGAAACCCTGTACCGTAGGGTTAAGATCGGCGTACAAACAAAAAATGCAGTTCATTTATTGTTGTGATCGATAAAAAAAGGGTTATTTTAAACAGCAAAATTGATCATATGCCAGGCCTACCTGATTTCAATGAGCTACCACTATAATATTTTTAAGTAATTTATTTATTTTGTGACAATCACTTTCGTGTATATTATGCCCATCGGGTCGCAACTATGCCATGTCCATTCTGCTACCTGATTTCTTCGGGGCGCAACAATACTAACAATACCATCCCATCGCACGTCCTCATACTCATCCTCTTTCACAATAGCCCTGCCAAGACTCTGGAATTCGTTACCTGCTAGCATCAGGGACTGTCGAAATAAAATTCAATTCAAACGCAAACTTACTAGGCACTTGGTCAGTAATTGAGACTCGTTCAGACATGGTTTCTTGTAAATAGTTCTTTTAATCTACCACAGAATATCTCAATATCCGGTAATTTCATCACTATAGAATTTTGTTATTGTAGGTTTAATTTGTAATTTAGTAAATACAAAAATATTCTTTGTTCTTAACTTCTATGATAAAATGTCTAGCTTTCATTAATCAGGTATTCTTGTCGTACTTTAATTTTTATTGTAATTGTAATTGTAATTGTAAATTTAATATTAATTGTAATCTTATTGTTCATGTTATAGTTGTAATCCCTGGTAGAGGGGCAGAGAAGGCCTGACGGCCTTATCTCTACCAGGTTAAATAAATAAATCTAATCTAAAAATCTAATCTATGTCATGCCTAGGCCTCCCAATTGACCACGGGGCGCAACTATGCCATACCGGGACATAAAACCTAAAAAAACCTATTTCACCTATTCCAAAAACCTAAAATGGTCATTTTAAAAACTTAAAAATCCGGTCCCTACTGATGACAGATGAAATAAGGGGCAGGTGGCGAGTGTTGATAAAATTAAAGAGGAAACAGGATTACACTACTCCAGGATAAACTCCCTTCAACATCTGTACTGAGTGTACTATATAAGAATTTTGTTCATAAATGCAATAATTATAATCCATGATCGTTACTAGTGTAGCTTGCTTCTTGAACACAACAGAATATAAGACATTTTGACCATGTTAAATTATGTAAAGTTAAATTTATGTCCGTTTGTATGTCAGCCCTTAATTTGAAGAGTGCCACTTGTTAAGATGGATCATTCCATATGTAGCTTATTCCTCATTATAATACAAACGCCATTAATAATATTGGTTGATTTTAACAAGTAATAACAATAAATTAAAGACGTGTGAGGATCACAACCCTGGCTTAGATCAATATTTCATGGATCATGAATGGGTAGGTGTGACAGTATTGATCGTTGCCTCCACGCATGCGCCTCCAAGGTCAACCATTGAGCGGGATGCTGTATGGACCAGTGTAGTGAGTACAGCACGTGATGGAAGTCACACATAGATGACACACAATTGCACAGGTATGTACTTTTTCATTTCCGACATCATCCATGATCACTTTTAGTCAAATGTTCAGTCGTTGACTTGTGAAGTTCTCTTCTCAATTTGGTGACGAAGCTCGTTAAATAGGCCCTAATCAAAACGTAGTTCTTGTTGTATGCAGGTAAGCTACAGTAAATATATAACAGTTGAATGTGTTTGTGTTTTTGTGGATACGTGTGTAGAAAATAAACTTTATTTTTCGACCATACTGAGATGAAGTTATTATACAATGATCATCTGTATCGAAATTACATGCCATTTCGATACAGATTTCTTATTTCAATAAATATCATTGAATAATTTCAAGATAAAAATTGTTCCTGGGGCGGGTATCGATCCCAGGACCTTTCGCTTAGCCCACGAATGTTCTACCGACTGAGCTACCTCAGCCTACTTCACACAGTCCTTCTACCTGAAAGCCAGATTTGCATAAATACCATTGATTTCGAGATGCTAAAAGCTTTAATCAAACTTATGCCTTTTCATATAAGTTCTTTGATTTTGCAGGTAATAAAGTATTGCTCACTTCTACAGCTTCCTCCATTATTTTCATTTCATAAAAATTGCTCGAATCAGACATTATTCAATAATTTTTATATTTCAGTTAACGTTAAAACTTACAAAACGGAACTGTGATTTCATTTATTTATTTTCGTATCTATAGGAACTGCAAATAACAATCACTTGCATTCTTTTGTTTCCCGCTGTCTCAAACGTCACTGTTTTGTTTCCCACTATCTAAAACCTTATTCATACTTCCATATTGTCAACATAAAGAAGTGTATATAAACATTAATATTAATTTTTAATGAACTAATTAATTCTTGTCTAACCTTACTACAGGTCGTATAAAACAGTTGTATGTAACTCTTATAATATAATGGCTATTAAGACACTCGTGTCTCAAATAGCTATCATTATATTTATTTTATTGGGTTATTTTACGACGCTGTATCAACATCTAGGTTATTTAGCGTCTGAATGATATGAAGGTGATAATGCCGGTGAAATGAGTCCAGGGTCCAGCACCGAAAGTTACCCAGCATTTGCTCGTATTGGGTTGAGGGAAAACCCCAGAAAAAACCTCAAAAAGGTAACTTGCCCCGACCGGGATTCGAACCCGGGCCACCTGGTTTCATATGGACCTATCATTATATGATCGTTACATAAATAACTAATAAAACACAGGGATACTAAATTAATGAAGATACAATTATTGTCTCGGATTATTGAATATTTGAATTCTTTCTTGTCAGCAACTCAGCTTCATTACTGTATTCAGTCCCCGAACTGCTTTCCTTAAAAATTAAGTAATTTCATCCCGATCATTTCTATTTGGCCTATGTACATTTAGTAGTTGTCCAAAATAGTTTTTCCATCTGTTCAGGCTGGAATGAGAACCTGCAAGCAGTCACCATTCTCATCTTTGATCATGTTTACCCTTGCCTGATATCCGTTCTTAAATTACTTTATGTTGTTATACAGGGACATCATTTTATTTTTACTTCAATTTTTATTGTACCTGAGTTTTTTAATGTACTTCTACTACTGGAGTTCCAACTGTCCTCCACACAGAATCAAGGCCGCATATAGTAAGCAGTACTGAGTTAGTGAGTATAGTACGTTCCAGAAATATGTTCGCGTTTTCCAGTGACGAAAGAGCTTTCAATATTGAATAATATTTTCGAACAGGTACTGTCGTCCGTTTGCCTACGTCGCATTCCGATTTTCCCCACCTGCTTCTGCTCGCCCCTCTGTAAAGGTTAATGGCTGGGCTGTCTTATCTCTTTTCTGAAAACATTAATTTCTGTTAGGAATTGGACGTCTACGCAATATTATACAACTGTTTAAAATAACTTAAATAAAATAGCCTCGTTAAGTAATTAACTGTCACGTGATTTCCCCCCTTTCTACGACTCTGCGACATAACCACTTGGACGGACAGCAGATAGCATGTCTGAGTAATTTTATCTGTGCAGGTCGGGCAGAAGTGAAGATTGAATTTACAGTACGTAAAGTACTCTTTTATAGAGTAGGTACAGAATTATTTCAACATGAGTTACTAGTACGAAGGACGAAACTGGTAATTTGAATTAGATGCAATAGTCTATAGTGCGATAATATGCACAAAAGAAATGAACCTATATCAAAATGAACGGCCGCCATTTTCAAAAATGTGTTTAAATATCCATATTACGATTATTTTTCAATTTAACTTCAATCTATATTGTATGCTAATGTGGTGTAGACAGTATAATATACACTGCATAATGAATACGTCCAAATGGATAGCTCAGTTCGTGAATAAAAACACTTATTGTTAATACAGTACTGTATTTTGTTAAAACAAAAACCTAATGAAAATTATGAAACTGAAAATTGCGATATTTCCTAGTTTACGTAAATGGATGAACTACTTTTCTTTCCTCCTATTTGTTTGTATTTTACGCCAGTATCATCGAACTCCAGACTCCAGTTGTGGAAGGGGGTAGAAAACGGTATTTCCGGTTCTCAACCGTTAATCTAAAAGTATAGCAGGTTAATATTAAAAATGTTAGTAAAAATAAAATGATGTTCCTGTATAAATTTCTAATGAATAATATCACATTAGGCGAAGGACCTTCGACGTGTTTCAGCTAATAGAGGGAACTATTAGGGAGCCTCTTTGTAAAATTTAATCGCCTTTGGTCTATTGGTTTCATGATTCTGAACAAATGAATATTTTGTTGTATGGTATTTCAGGCCTACAGTGCTACAAGCAATTTTATTTATAAAATGTTTATTGTTGTTGGTACTCAAGTTTCATGGAAACACGATATAATTAGAAAGGATACAGTCGTGACATGCATTTAACTATTATCCTAGAATTTTCCTGGTAACTGAGGACAACCACGAAAATTTCAAAGAAAATAGCCAAACTAGACGGTAAAATTTCAGTCTGCCGATTTTGAAACAAGCACGCTATTCCATACAAAATCGCAGTCATATCGATACATTGCCCAGATTCGTTATTGCAGTTCCCTCATGTGATTCTATGCGAGACAAGTCAACACCGCTGGCTGGAGCAGTGCCAGTCTGGGTTCAATGAGATGACGACAAGCCACTTCCTGTAGTATGGGGCTCCACTGACACGACAATTACTTTGCACGATTGGCCAATTTTAAAATTGAACTGATGTGTTGTAAGTTCATTCCATGTGTTTCGCATTGTAAATTTAAAATACTTATCACTAGGGGCAGATGTTGATAACCTAAAAATAGCTAAAAAATTACGAATAAAACGCCTCTTTTTTAAATTGGTTATTTTACGACGCTTTATCAACTGCACGGCACCACTCATTGTTGCAAAGAGAATATGAACTGACTGAAGGACAATAATACACATTCGGTGAAGTCACTTTCAATGTAGCGGTTATACAGGGACATCATTTTATTTTTACTTCAACTTTTATTGTACCTGAGTTTTTGAATGTACTTCACTCCCACCCCTTCTACTAACGAAGTTCCAACTGTCCACACAGAACCAAGGCCGCATTACTGAGTTAGTGAGTATGTACGTTTCAGTAATATGTTCGCGTTTTCCAGTGACGAAAACTTCCAATATTGAATCATATTTTCGCACAGGTACTGTCGTCCGTCTGCCTACGCCGCATCCCGATTTACCCCATCTGCTTCTGCTCGCTCCACTGTAAAGACTAGTGGCTGAGCTTTCTTAGCTCTTTTCTGAAAACATTAATTTCTGTTAGGAATTAATTTGACGTCTAAGTAATATTGTGCAACTGTTTAAAATAACTTAAATAAAAGGGTCTCGTTAAGTAATTAACTGTCACGTGATTTTCTCCCTTTCTACGATCCTGGGACAAAACCATTTGGACGGACAGTAGATAGCATGTCTGTGTAATTTTATCTTTTCGGACAGGGCAGAAGTGAAGATTGAATTTACAGTACGTAAGGTACTCTTTTATGGAATAGGTACAGAATTATTTCAACGTGAGTAATAGTACGAAGGACGAAACTGCTTATTGGATTTAGATACAATAGTCTATAATGCGGTAATATGCACAAAAGAACTGAAACCTGTATCGAAATGAACGGCCACCATTTTCAAAAATGTGTTTAAATATCCATATTATGATTATTTTTCAATTTAACTTCATTCTCTATATTGTACGCTAATGTGCTGTAGACCGTATAATATACACTGCATAATGAATACATCCGAATGGATAACTCAGTTCGTGAGTAAAAAAACTTATTGTTAATACTATACTGTATCTTGATTAAACGAAAACATAATGAAAATTATCAAATTCAAAATCGCGATATTTCCTAGTTTACGTAAATGGATGAACTACTTTTCTTCCCTCCTATACCTAGTAAAGTGATTTGTTTGTATTTTACGGCAGTACCATCGAACTCCAATCGTGGAAGGAGGTAGCAAACTGTGTTTCCGGGTCTCAATCATTAATCCAAAGGTATAGCCAAGTTAATATTAAAAATGTTAGTAAAAATAAAATGATGTCCCTGTAGGAATAAATTAAAATATACCTGTTGGCAATTTTCAATAATAAATTAAAAAATAATAGATAAATAATCAAATAAAGGCAAAAAAAAAGCATTTATTTTGTAAATTAGGCATTTATATTAAAAAAGGCAGAAAAGGGCAACGTAAGACTGTGACGTTTCAATCACAAAGGTAGCCTATAATTCGTACAGATTTACTTTCAAAATGAAGATAGATTTAACACATTTAAAAAGGCATTCTGCCAAAGTTCCGGTCTCTGTTAATAACTCACAATAATTGTTTCATAATAGTCCATTTACAATGCAATGATGAAGTGCGATATTTGTAATTTGTAATGTAGAATAGACATTGTAAATTTTCCATTTTGTTCTCAGTTTAGAACTCTTAAATACGGGATGGAAAGCTGTCTAGAAGACTTTTATCGGGACAACGGGATGCGTTAGCGAAAAACGGGACGATCCCGTATTTTAAGGGATGTCTGGGAACCCTATTCAGCAAGTCTAGTTAATTGGTCATACTTTCGATGAACTTGTCTTGTAGTATTTTTTTTTATTATCCAATTTAATAAACCCTATTTCACCCTGAGGTATAGTAGGGTTATAGTTGGCATCAAAATACATATTTTATAACCAATAAACAATAGTAAAGTTATGATATAAAATAGTGGCCACAGTTACAATTCACATGAACTATGTAAAAGAATGCACCTTAATGAAAGAATGGACCCTGCTAAAGATTAATGAGATGTTTGAGGAATAATCAATGCAAAAGATATACAAGAATGTCTAACCGTTTCAGAGTAAATACACGACATAAAAAGATAATCAATAGCAGATTAATATAACAAAGTTTGACTTTCACTTTCAAATTAATACTTAATTCATGAACAATGGAACAGTTAAGAGTAATAAAAGGATATTACAAGCAATGATTTACGGTTACAAGTTACATACATGATTCAGGAACAATTACAATAATTAAAATAATAAGACAAGTAATGACTTACAACTAACGAATAACGAAATTCGTATATAATAGTAGGGGCAATACAAAAGATTTAAAAACAAATGTAAACAGTAAAGAAATAGCAGAAAAATTGACTTAAAATTATAAGTTAAACACATTCTTTTTAAAGCAATAGGTAACAACAAAGAGATACTAATAACTAAGGAGCGGATTTCTATGTAATTAAATACTATTTTTGCGTGTGATAAAACACAATTAACAAAGTTAAAAATTCCGAACATGATGTTTCAAGTTTAAAACCCGAATTTTATTTCACATAAAAATACATATTTTCACAAAAAAATTATGTAAATACATATTTTCAGGAAATCTGTTATAAACACATAAATCTTGGAGTTTTTTACTTAAATTATTTTTTTACAAGAACTTTTAAACATTTTAAAACTAAATCATTATGTCACTCAGAAGTATGTTATCTTTTTAAGAATTCTTGGTTGCTTCGTGTTTCTAAGCGCTGTATGGTGTATCCGTGATCCATTTTCGTAATAGTATCGCCTCAAGCTCTAAGAACTGCTAGGCAGCATATCAGTGTTATTATTAGAGAATAAATTAACATGGACAAGGAGGAGAGATCTTGCAACATATAATTAGGAATGTTTATTGTTGCTGAAGATGATTTCATTCCACGCTTTGTTTGTGAAACACAACAGATAAGAGCTCGGGTATGAACATTATTTAATTTAAACAAATCTCTCGCCTCTCGCTCATGTCCATCAAGTAAGGCAATACGTCTTGTTGTGATTCCCTGTTATCGGGCTTCGTCAATCGATATCCTTCAAGATATACTGAAAGATGGTTGTTTTTAAAAAACGATTTGGCTTTCCTATTAGCAAATCTAAGCTTTTTGTGTGACACCATAAAAAACTCGAAACATCCAAAAACCTGTTGTCTGAAACAGGGAGGTGCGTGCCGTGAAAATTAAACTAGACTCGCTACCAAGTTCAGAAGTACAAGTACTAAGAGACAAATTCCAGAATGTGTTTGGGAAAAACAGTGGATATAAAAAGATGTATAAAGTTGCTCAAATATTGGAGAGTGTGCCTGTAGGTGAAATTGACAGTGTTTGTGTTTGTGACATTCCTCACTTTAAATATGCACATCTGACGTTCTGTGAAGTGGAAAGATCGTTTTCACAGTATAAGTCGTTGTTCAGGGATAATCGGCAGGCATTTGTGATGGATAATTTGGAGATGACCTTTGTTGTTCACTGCAATTCTCGGATAACTACTAGCACTCAAGTGTGGTTGGTGAGTACCTAGTAAGGTATTTTTGTCATATTAAAACAACAATTTTTTTTTTATTTTTAGCAAATATTTTCGTACTTTTTAGCACATAAAAAATAAATATATTTAAATTTTTTAGCACATAAAAATCCGCTCCCTACTAATAACAATACACTGACTGTAGTTACAGATTAAACACATTATTTTAAAAACAAACACGCAAAGGATCAATAGCTATTTTCAGCCATTATATACATGGACCATGACTTTAATTCACATCTTCTTGACGTTACTTCGTATATTATTTTGTGTTTCAATCTATTTCAATTTGTTATTTTTCACTGTGACAACAAAAATATGTTTCATAAAGCCTCAAGGCATTCTCTGTATTTATTGTATCATGGTACTCTTTGTCAATGGCAACCTGTAAAGGTTATAGGAAGAAATATATATATATAAATAAAATAAAATAAAATAGCTCTTAAACACATTATTTTAGAAGCTAAAAATATCTATACTAAGAGATGACTTAAAATTTACGAATTAAATACATTATTTAGTAACAACAATTGACAATAAGGAGGTATTACAAGAAATGGCTAAATTAGAACAATAAATAAAATAAAACGTACTGTGTTTTCAGGTTAGCAATGGCCAGCTGTCGATAATGACAGGGCGCTAGCGACAATGCTGAGTGCCAGTCGTGCCAATCTGATCTCGAAGATCATATTCACGACTTGCGTGCTGATAGCGACGGCCACCGTCTGCCTGGTGACACACGAGCTGATGACGAGCAGTCACCACGCGACACTACTGCTGAGACGTCATACATCCGGCAGCGACGACCAACAGTCCTCTTCCGGCAACAGGATCCATGGAGGACTGCTGGACCTCATCGCCAATGTGACTCAAGCAGTGGTTGCTATGGAAATGCAAGCTCAACAGTTGGACGAAGAGTTACAGCGCATGCGGCAAAAAACTCGTCAGTTGCTATGGCAACGTAGGAAAGACGCTTTATGGACAGCAATACATAAATGCGTTTTCTTTTATGGCTGCAATAAACAGAATATCATACCGCGAGCTTCTCGTTCAGTGGGCAACAGAACAAGCAGAAATTTTTTACAAAACACTGCGTTTAACTTCAGTGACGAAGTCGAGTCTATCAACAAACTGACAGTTGAATATCGAAGTAAAAACTGAAGACATATCACTTACAAAAGACTCAATAATTATTTTCATATAGAGGCAAATAATTTTTCCACCAAGGTGAGATCAGAGGTCAATTTTGATAAAAAAAAGTGTCAAAATTTGATTTTTTGTTCCAAATTTGAAATTTTCTGCGTAATTTGGTACTTACATAATTCATTGAAAAATTATAATTTCATGTAAATTTTTATTACACAACTTCTAGCACAAGAAAGTCATATAATACATATTCCGAAGTTATAATTTCAAGTGATTTTAATTACATAATGCCGGTACTGTTCTCCAACCAGGAGTTCAACCGTGAAAGGAATGTGCTTACTATTGGCTCATCTATTGGAACGAAGTAGATAAATAATATTACCGTTATAACGCCAGTTTAAAAACCATGCGCTCTCCTGCATATGTTATTTCCTGTATGAAGAGATTAAAAGACCAGGAGATTAACTGTGATCTAATTTTGTAACAAGGATAGTATCAATATGTCTGTATCAATGTTATGGTTTGTGCTGTGAGAGCTAGCCAATAGAGATAAGAGTAGCCACGTGTGTGACCTTATGACTCTTATGACATCAACATTCATTCACAGCATTACCCCCCTTCGTCTCATCCGGCGGAGACTTTCTCGTGGTTGGAGTACAGTACATTTTATGTGTAAAAAATACTTTTGTTTCACAACCCGCACAATTGCATAAATATAAGTATCTCTGAAACTACAGCGCATACATTTTATCTTTCCATGCTTGCGCATGTAGAGCGGACGCGGCAGTGCAGAGCGGAGCTGCAAACATGCGAGCGTCGAAAGATAAACTGTATGCACTCTATTTGGTGAAAAAGGTTGTGATTTGGCGTGCTTTGCAGCTAAATGTTTGTTTCATAAGCTGGAGGCATTGTTGAAGACTGTAATGGAAACTCACTTTGTTGTGAATTTTCAAAACAAGTTTAGTAGTCTGTGGTTTTGAACAAGTAAGATTTTCTAATGTTTACTTTGTCCCTCATTTTCTCGGAAGTTACAAATTCACAACTTACGTACATTTTGCTCAGAAACTAAGGCAGGTATTGGGATGAAAACTTCACTGTGCAGGAATTTTGAAGTAATTTAATTTTTATTAAAAAGCATTTGGTTAAAAAGAAAATGAAAACTTATCATTTTCACAGAGCACATTTTCTGAGCAAAAGTTAAGCAATTTTAAGTTAATAAAGAATAAGCAGTAAAATTTTCATAGATATATCTATAATACTTTCTGAGATGAAGGTATTTGTTGTTGTTGTTTAGTCAACTGTCCGAAGACAAGTCTGAACCTCACAAGTGATACTAACGGATACTAACATTGCATCACTTATGAAGCAACTAAGCCAGGAGGTAATGGGATAGAGTGGCCAGTTCCTTTCTCCCTCCATCGTATACATCGCTGATTAGCTACATATTACATTAATCAGACTTCAGATGTATACAAACAATATTGTTCTTCCTCTGACACATATCGTCAAGTGAGATGTACTGTCTGATAGTAGATGTACATACCAGAGGTTGATGAAGGTATTTAAAGATGATAATTTAATTTTAATTGGTAATGTAGAGCCTCTGATCTCACCTAAATTAAAAGACTTTAATACAATTTTTTTGACAATGTTTGTTTCGGAAGGAATTTCAAAGATTATAAACGAACCATAGATGACGATGTCGGTGATCTGCCCGAAGACGGGTATATCTCTTAGGCGAGGCCATAGAAAGTATTTGAAACTTTCATCTGAGCGAAAGAATCCTGCATTTTATGCAATGGGAAAAAATGACAAATTTCATAATCTAGTATTTGAAAGGGCTTTTCTATGTTTTTCTAAGTCATATCAAGCGGAAAGTGAATTATAAATGTATAATATTAAACAAGTTAGTTTAAACACATTTAAGTTACGGAATTATCAGATTTAAATAGGCGATCACGTTTGGATGCTATAACCTATAAATTATAATTTAAAAATATGTGAACAATGTTATCTATATGATTACATAATGTAACTGAACAGTTTAATATTTTCTAACAATTTCAATCACTAACGTCGACACCACGGTGGCACATCTATGCACGTGGCAAACACAGGGTGGAAGTGAAATAGCCTTGCAGATTTCCAGAGCGAATAGCTTATGTTGTAGCTATGTAACAAAAAAGTGTAATATCATATTGGTGGAAAGTTCATAGTTTTTTTTTTTCAGAAAAAATGTTTTTTCCAAACGTTTAACAATCTCTTATTCGATAACTATTACGAGTAGGATCGTGATTGTTGTCCATATTGTTAAGAAATTTAATAAAGAATAATTTATCCCTCTGGTGTATTTCAATAGCGTCCACGGTTTTCGTGTAAATTTAATTAGAAAAAAAAACCGTAAATTCAAACCATTGCACGAAGGGAACGCGTGACGTCTTGGCAGCTTACGTACGGAGACTCACCGAGTTTGTTGACCTCATACAAGTACATCTGTATATGAGTAGAGTGTTTAGCGACGATGTTGCCGTACTGCTGAAACTTAAAACTTAATTTTCTGATTAACTGTGCATTTACTCACAAAATGTAATATAGGTTTTTCTATTCATTTACTTGTACCCTATCGTCTCTTTCAAAGTGCAAGGTTATTTCCACTCTATATTTTTCTTGCTACATGAACAAAAACAGAAAGTGTAGAGAAAAGAATGAAAGAAAGAAAGAATCAACTAAATAATTTCTATTTCTCCAGAAGAAACATTTGTGTTACGTGCACTTTTAAAACGACATAGACATTCAAATTGTTGATTACAGTTTATTTTCGGTAGTAATAAAACTATTGCTGTGTACTAGTATTGTGTAGTATTACAAGCCTATTCTTTAAAAAAAAACTATACATAGTAGATTATAAAATGCAAACTTAAGCCTTATAGACATTATTTATACTTTGCTGTGACATTTCTGTAATCTAGACCTCTGCATTCTCATGAAAACAACCGACCGAAGCTCACGTATCAGCCTTCGGTTGTGAAAGCAGTCGGATAAAGATTCGCTCCAGCACATGGAGTCGAGTACTTATAACCGATCGGTTGAAGTGCTTATTCGTTCGGTCGTGAGCGTTCGAAGTTGTTGCACTGCACTGATATCATCTTTTAATGCCTGACAGTCAAAACAACCTAGCTAAGAAAGTTATCATTTCGTTTTTATTTCGGATAGCACGAAAAGCAGGAAGTATTTGAACATTTAAATAAGGAAGCATAATCTTTAAATAACACAATTCGTTAAACGAAATAATGCTTTATATATTATCAATAATGTTATTCATCATCATTCCTGTCAAATGTATCAGTAATGAAAATGTTTACTGGAGCTTGGTAAATATGTGAGTGCATAATAAGAAGAGAGATTTTGTGATGCGTCCCAAATTTCTTCAAAAGCAGGCGAAATCTATCACAGTCACAGTATTTGATAACAACAAACCAAGTCTACAGGTTCACTTTACTTAAAATGTTTTACAGTAGTGTATAATACTCGTAAGATATGATTAATTGCAGGCAATGATTGACATTGGAGTTACATATGGTAAGGTGGAAGCAGATTCTATCATTCCGCATCCACGTCCATATCACGTAATATCAAGGATAGAGCAAACAAAATTCATTCTGAAGTTATTTCAAAAATAAAAGAATTAATGGAAAAATCACAATTTGGTTTTAGAATTAATCATTTTTGTGAAACCTTATCTAGAAATTCCTTCTTTGGTTTCTTTACTGTATTTACTTTTGTCTTGTGATACTGTGAATATAACGCTGTTACAAAATATTAGACGTGTTACATTTAAATAGGGGATAAAAACTAACATCTGATAGCTTGTAACCTACTGGGTTCACTAATCAGGTGATTGGACATAAGACAGACTTCAACGTGTAGTATTCAGCGACCGACCGCGCATACTAGCATGACACTCGATCGGTTGTTTTTATTAGAATGTCTACTGTAATCAAGTGAATGGCGTTCTTGCCACTTCAATCATGTACGGAATTCTTGTTCGTCGTAAGATAATAATAATAATAATAATAATAATAATAATAATAATAATAATAATAATAATAATAATAATTATTTTCTTTTTTATGTATGACGACGATTTATAAAATTAGTACAACCGAAGGAGCAAAGATGGTGCTCGTGTGCAGTTCTATTATAGCAGTTCGTTGCTTAGCTACAATTGAAATATTGGATATAGTGCGAAACTTCTTTTATCCATGACCATAACGAAAAACATGCCTTTACTAAATGCTTTTGCGTTTGTAAAGTAGGCTTTTGTTCAACTTTATTTATTTCACTAGTGAGATAAAGACTTTACCTCACAGTTTGAACTTTATCTTACAGTTCATTAGTATTTTCCTAGTACCGGGCACGCACGTATACTTTTCCATTCAACTATTACTCAAGAAGTTAATATATTAGTTACTAGATGTCACCAGGGAATAGGGATTATAAAGAATGGACACTTCGCGTCGGTACATCTTTGATGTAGCCGGAATGATTTCAATGACCTTCAAGCCAGCTAGAGCGTGAGATTCTGCTTTTCCCTAGAGTTGGCACTGACATCACACCAGCTAGCAGTCGACACAGCAGGAAATATAACACATAATTAATACATCTAGGTACATTATGTACTCAAATAAAATAAATTGGATCAATAAAATAATAAATCCGTCATTAACTGTAATGTCTAGACTCTAGAGTTCCTTTATAATGAGAGTTGATACGTTGACCCCAACAACAATTAAAATATGTAATGATTTGATAGCACTGAAAATGGAAAAACAAAACTCTTATGAGAAGTAAAACTGTATACCTATATTATATTATATACAAATGTTAAACGAATTTGATACATAATTTTATAATGTATTATATTATTTTATAATATAATTTATTATATCCAAATATAAAAATTATTATTACAACTAATTCGTCACTGAGAAATAAGGAAAAGCTGTTAACTTGAATTTATTTGAAGCAAAGATTACTGGATTATGCAATAAGGTAGGCGATGTTTGAATCCTGTGTCTCAACTCTATTCTCTATTATTATCTTAGCCTATGCTCGATTACACTAACCTCAGCGCTTCAAAGTAGAACTAAACGCTATTCCAAGAGAAACAAAATACAGGAAAATCACTCAGTGTCCATTCTTTATAATCCCTATTCGCTGATGTCACTACCTCTACTTTTTTATTACCATTTCTTAAATATACATACACTCAATCTCCTTCTTTTTTCTTTATCTGCTATTTCGTAATTTGTACATTACATCCATATCTAATATGCATCTTTTAAAATTTTGTAATAATTTACCTTTAAATAGGGATGCGAGGAGACTTTAACCTGCGAAATTGGGTTTATAAGATTTTAAAACAACACGCGTTAGCCAACTGAGCTAAACAGACACGATGATTACTTAAGTTTTAATATTCCTCTTAAGTTTACCGAAGTAAAATGTGAAATTGTTTTAATCACAATAGTCCCGTGAAAACTTCTAAATAATCCCTGAAACTTCAAAAAGACGAAAATACACGTTTAAAATGAAAAAAATATATATATTCTATTAAAATTATATAATTAATTATAATTTGTTATTTATCCAACGCCTTAGATACCATTCTTTACTAATCATGGCCTCCTACATCATAACCTACCTAGTACACATATTGATTCTAAAATCTATGCCATGATATGTGATTATATGAGGACTTATTTTCAACATATTTTTTTTTAAAAACATAATTTTTCGTTATGGTCATGGATAAAATTAGTATGGTACTTGTGAGCGTGATCTTTATTGCACTCATGTAATAAAGATGCACTTACCTCACAAGTACCATAAATAACTATTAATGACTTGACCTAGCATATTGTTCCTTTACATTAGTGATAGACACGCTCTGCCGTCAATCATACGGCGCTTTGTAACAATATGTAATAACACTAAAAAATATAAAAAAATTTAAGGAGAAAAATAAACCTTAACCGAAGTTCACCACATTCTCTAGTGCTCGCCAACAACAAAGGTCGTAAGTTTCTTTATTCCTGGCTAATAAAATATGCTGGTTAGATTATGATACATCTAAAGATGAGGCTTTTTGTTTTAGTTGGAAAATATTGTATAGGCGTGTAATGAAGATAAAGATTGTTATCTTATTCTTTTTTTATCGAAGATTGCTTTTGTCATCATCATCATCATCATCTTTCATGCATTAGATATCACTGTCTGTAGCAATCTACATAATGTATCTTGTTCATGCCAGCTTTTCTGGATCGACCAATATCTCTTCTACCTACTGGTTTATAATTAAAAATAAAAATTACAACCTGTCTGGTTTCATTTTTTGAATATGGGTTATTCATTTTATTTTATTTTGGCATTCAAATTATATATTTCAAATTCTTCCCTGATATCCTTTTTTCAGTTTTCCTCTATCCTGCAACTCCTCTTGAAAACATCATTCACCTCAATCCTATTTTTATCCTTGTCATTGCCAATGTTTCGTTACATATAATAATTTTGACACTAATACCGCTTCATAAAATTTAAATATTGTATTTTTTACTTTATTTTATTTTTCTAATTGTAAAAAAAAGTAGCTACAGAAATATAAAAGGCTATAGATCGGTGAAAAAAAAAACGGAAAAACCATTTAAAAAATGGAAATCTTGTTTTTAACTCTAAAAAATAAAATAATGTTTCAGTTTTCTAAATCTGTGCTTATTTTGGCCCTATGAAAACTTAAAGCTTCTCAGGACGAATTTAAAAGGACCAGCGCATGTGTGGAGCTGCAGCCGTTTAAACTGACACTCAGCTGTCATTCTGACAGACTTCGTTCTACATTCTAACTAATATTACTTTTCATTCAATTCATAATTCCCGCTGTTATATAAGATAAAAATGTGTAGGGTAGACCTGTTTAGGAAGGAAGAATATCGATAGTATATATCATATACATGCTGTACTTTGATACTCGTTTTCTGGATTTTCCAATTTTCAACATTTTGTAACATTTTGCTCTAATGAATGCAGCTTTCCTCCAATCTCAGTGAAATTTTGCACAGAAGTCCATAAAAGCATGTGAAGTAAACTGACACATGTGTTTTCATCTGGTACTGAAAGTATTCCAATTACCATGTGTTGAGGATGTGATAAGTTTTAAAAAATTGAAAAATTAACAACTAAAAGGTAAATACTTTTATTGTCAAAAAGTAATGGGAAAAATATGAAAAGCATGTGTCATATTTTACGTACATCTATCAGTAATAAATTAAAAATAAATTTAAAGAAAAATGATATAAACTTTGAAAATTGGGATAATTATAATCCAGTATTAAAAGGAAAAGCAACAAAAATTAGTTTAAGTAAACTATTTGGAATATCAATGTGAAAATTTGTTTATTGCATGTTCACATTGTCAGAAAGATGTGCTAAAAGTTTCAGATTAATTGGTGTAAAAATGTAGAAGTTAGAAATTTCACAGATCCATGGCCTTAATGTGCATGACAAAATATTATTTCCGCCAAGAAAATATTGAAAGAAACTTTTAAAACAAGAGGCAAAGCTTTCTTTTTCTTTTTTTTGTCTAGACGAAGACTTTCAACTCGTGGTAAAACCAATAAAGAGTAGAATTTTATAACTATTAGCCGCTTCGGCAGCTCAGTTGACAGAGCGCTGACCCGAGTTCAAATCTTGGTGATGCCGAAGTTGTATTTGTGGTAGACAGAGCCAATTGTGTAAAAATTTCTTTCCAGGTTCTCCCGTTTTTCCTTGCCATTCTATCAACACTCTCTACAATTTTCCATCTAGAAAAATAGGGTACCAGCTGTGTTTGTGCGACGCTGAATCTATAGTCCGTCAAGATGTGTGTTTCTCTCGGTTTGTCCATAGATTGACAGATGGCAGTGGTGATGGATTCTAGAAGATTAATAGATCTGTAAAATCCGGATAAGTAAAAATCCGGATAATTCGGAGGGTGAGAGCCCTATGTGGTTTTTGATCCTGTACTCTTGAAGAGACAAAGGTCGGACCCATAATGTAAAAAGATGTTGCTCACAGGTACATAATAAACGAGTTTTCACGTACATAATAAACGAGTTTTCATGTACATAATACACGAGTTTATGCTCGACCATGCCGAAATGTAGTAATTATACACCTGGTAGCAGCCCTTTAATGGACCTCATTAAAGTACACCTATTCATTAAAGTTCAGGTGTTCCACCAATCAGAAAACAAAATTGTAGCAATATGAAAGCGCAAGTATCGATTATTCTCGGATATGCAATCGTAAGACAACTAGCGAAACGTCACGGAGGCTGGAAATCCAATACTGTAGCAGAAGGTTATGTTCTGTTACTATAATAATTAGCGTTAATTGTAAATAATATTCAAATAAATTCAATTTGTCATCTCGTTTTTCAACGTCTAAATCAATTTCCAGGTTATATCAAGGTTAATGTTTATTTTACTCTCTAGATTATATCAAGGTCAATGACATTTGTTTCTAGGAAAAAATCAATACTTTCGCGTCTGCGCACATCTCACAATTTACGAGATATTGCACAAGGTCAGTTCCGCTCCCCAATCAGATAATAATAACATGAATACTTCTGAATAATTTCAAGTTAGAAATATGGTCGAGCATAAAAAGTCGTATGAAACTTGCCTATAATGGTAATTAAGACGCTCGTATGGAAATTATGAAACTCGCTTGCGCTCGTTTCATAAACATACACCTGTCTTAATATTACTACCATTATAGGCTCGTTGCATAATGTACTAATACAGGATTGAAGGGTAAGTATTATATTCCTTCTACGATACGATTCCTGTAAGTATAACAAATAAAAAAGTCGAACAACATTTTATTAGTTCGAGAATAGTTTTAGAAAAGAAATACGAAATTTTTATACGTACAAATTTTGACTCTGGATTTCATTGAAAAATTTGAAATACGTTTTGATTTCATCCCGGATATGATAAAGTACGCAATTTGTGAAAGTGTTACAGTATTACCTCCATAAAAACAAGTGCACATTTCGAATAATAGCGTAAAGAATATTGAAAAGTTAAATACGTCCGTAGCTGCGAAAGCTGGCAACACCGCCTCTAATCTCACAATCTGTCCGTTACGCTTCGCTTGTTTTAGTAGTTCAGTACTAACCTTGCCGACGTCAAGTTTACATTCAGCTGGAAGCAGAATAGTCACTGCAAGTGTAGTTGTAAGTAATTTAATTATACAAGATGCCTTAGTTTTATAATAGCCACTATTTATACATATTATTAATTTATTGCGAAATTGGTCAAAATGCCGTGCAGCTGCTCGTTTACACTAAGAAAGATTTTCTGACAGACGGACATCAAATGCAAGAACATTTGTGTTGACAATGCAGATGGCTTTGGACACGGAGTGTAACATCGAAAGACCGTAAGTTCAGGCATTATAGATCTTTAAAATAGGCAGGCAATAAGGATTATAAACAGCTGAAACAAGCAAAAAATACAAAAAAGAAAAACATTGCATTGGGCTTATAACTAAGGAGCGGATTCTTATGTAATTAAATATTATTTTTGCGTGTGATAAAACACAATTAAAAAGTTAAAAATTCCGAACATGAAGTTTCAAGTTTAAAACCCGAATTTTATTTCATATAAAAACACATATTTTCACAAAAATTATGTAAATACATATTTTCAGGAAATCTATTATAAACACATAAATCTTGGAGTTTTTTTACTTAAATAATTTTTTACAAGAACTTTTAAACATTTTAAAACTAATCAATTATATCACTCAGAAGTACATTATGTTTTTAAGAATTCTTGGTTGTTTCGTGTTTCTAAGCGCTGTGTGGTGTATCCATGATCCAGTTTTGTAATAGTATCACCTCAAGTTCTGAGAACTGCTAGGCAGCATATCATTGTTATTATTAGAGAATAAATTAACATGGACAAGGAGGAGAGATCTTGCAACATATAATTAGGAATGTTTATTGTTGCTGAAGATGATTTCATTCCACGCTTCGTTTGTGGAACACAACAGATAAGAGCTCGGGTATGAACATTTTAATTTAAACAAATCTCTCGCCTCTCGCTCATGTCCATCAAGTAAGGCAATATATCTTGTTGTGATTCCCTGTTATCAGGCTTCGTCAATCGATATCTTTCAAGATATACTGAAAGATGGTTGTTTAAAAACGATTTGGCTTTCCTATTAGCAAATCTAAGCTTTTGTGTGACACCATAAAAAAACTCGAAACATCCAAAAATCTGTTGTCTGAAACAGAGAGGTACGTGCCGTGGAAATTAAACTAGACTCGCTACCAGGTTCAGAAGCACAATTACTAAGGGACAAATTCCAGAATGTGTTTGGGAAAAACAGTGGATATATAAAAAATGTGTAAAGTTGCTCAAGTATTGAGGGTGTGCCTGTAGGTGAAATTGACGGTGTATGTGTTTGTGACATTCCTCTCTTTAAATATGCACGTCTGACGTCCTGTGATGTGGGAAGATCGTTTTCACAGTATAAGTCGTTGTTCAGAGATAATCGGCATGCATTTGTGATGGAGAATTTGGAAATGACCTTTGTTGTTTACTGCAATTCTCGGCTATCTACTAGCACTCAAGTGTGGTTGGTGAGAACCTTGTAACATTTTTTTCTAAGCTAAGTAAGGTATTTTTCATATTTAAAACAAATATTTTTTTGTTTTTACCAAATATTTTCGTGCTTTTTAGCACATAAAAATAAATATATTTAAATTTTTAGCACATAAAAATCCGCTCCTACTTATAACATATATTATTATTATCCTGATTAATTTAAATAAATGAAATTATATATATTTATATAAATCATATTTATATAAATGAAATTATTTTAAAATGGAACCAAATCTACACATCAGGAATCAAATTAACCAGTACTCTAACATTAAATACCTTACTCTATGCCTATGATCAAGTCATAATTTCCAATTCAGAGGATAATATACAAAGAGGATTGTATACATTAAATAAAATATTAAAAGATTTTGAGATGGAAATTTCATCACAAAAATCAAAAGTAATGGCATTTTTAGGACAAGACCCAGTCAGAAGTAAGATAATACGCAATAACCAATGCCTCGAACAAGTGTAAAATTTCAATTATCTGGGTTGTGAAATATCTTATCAAAATGAAAAAGATGTGAACAAGAAAATTACCAAATTTACACAAATTCTAGGAATAATAAACAATACATTAAAAGCTAAATTAGTACAAAAGTCTACAAGAATAAAAATATATAATACACTAGCATTACCCTCCCTTTTATACGGAAGCGAGATTTCGACATTAAAGAAAAAAAGACATGGACAGAATCAAAGCAACGGAAATGAAATTTTTCAGGAGGACAGCAGGATATACTCTTTTAGACCGAAAAAGGAATGAAGAAATTTTAGAACAATTAGAAGTAGAGTCAGTAGAAGAAAAAATCAGCAGATACAAATTCAATTGACTAGATCATGTAAGAAGAATGGAAAATTCAAGAATCCCAAAAATTATGATGCAATATACGAGTAAACCTAGAGGACATCGTCGACCAGGAAGACCTTTAAGAAGACTGCTAGATGGGGCCGAAACAGGTCCACAGAGGCCTAATTTGTGAAGGATGATGATCCTGATTAATCAATCCGCATATTTATGTTGACATTGTGGTGGATGTTTTATTGTAATTTTTAAGTAGCATTAGACTCGCATTCGGGAGATCCCAGGTTCAAACTCCGTGGCAATCTGACTAGGATTTCTCATGGTTTCCCTCAGCCAGAAAGGCAAATGCTGTATTGCAAATTTACATATAATGCATGATTCATCACCACCTTAATTACCATTATCGTAACGTACAATAGAAGCAGAATGTTATTAATAATCCACGGCCTACTGATAACTCTTATCCAAAGATTCTATATACACGATATAACCAATTTGTAGAAGCGTGTATAAAATAACTTAAATTAAAGGAAACAACACGTTTATTTCCGATGAAAGGAGCATCACGGAGGAAATTAAATATTTATATCCTTTCGCCCGTGCAATCCATGTTATTACTGTATATAAACTGAAAATCCGAAAGGAAGATAAAAAAATGTATGAATGTTTTACACTTTTCCCATTTTCCTCAGATATTTCAGGCATTGTTCTTTTTTAATTTAAACGATGTAAATAAGTTGAATAAGTACGCTTCTCGATGAAAAGCGCCACCGAAGGTATACCCTTGAAACACTAGTCGTGCAGTATCTCTATTAAGTGTTACGAATATATCACAGATGGCAGCTCGAGTATTGAACATTGGGAAGGATATTTTATGAAGTCAAATGCGACTATTTTTGTATGATTGTACGGCTCAACATTTAGTCGTACACATTTTCGTACAACTAAGTAGAAATTTCTTGAAATATTAAAAAAAAGGAAATAAGACTATAGATAAAGTTCCTATATACTCGTACATTTGTAGTCTGACGTTCAAAGATATTCGACTTACGATTTTATGATCGTGTAAGCGAACTTTCCAACCACGGGATAAGTCAGAATCAAAGATATAAAATATTGACTAATATTGAAAGAGTTCCGCTAGTTCTCATTAGGTGGCACCATTATTGGAGCCGTTAAAAATGTCGGGGAAAATGATTATGTAGATCAAGCATAAATTATTCTCGTAATTGATAATATCAGCGGTTTCCAACTAGACTCAATGTTGTTTTTTTATGTTTAATATTGGTCGACCAGCAAACTTGCTATACAGACCACTGTTAAATGATGGAATATCACATGCAGAATATCATGCTGAGGTTGGCTCTAAAGAGTCCTCTAATTAATTTAAATTAATTAATTAAACATTTTTGTGAATTATGTGAATAAAAATATTATGATTTTCTATGTTAAATTTATGGGAGTCGTCAGTATCACTAAGAAGGATGTCTTGAGGGAGTTTCCTTTTAAGTCGAGATGGCTGACAAGATCTTGCTCCAATGTTATATGTCACAGCTCCAGGAACACCAGGAAGTTTGTTGAAGAAAGATTTTGACATTGAATGGATGTCCTGTTCTAGTGGAAGAATTCCCAATTCTTGATGTAGTTGTTGATTTCTCACAAACCAGGGGGCATTTGTTGCAGTACGCAGGAACATGTTCTGGAGAACTTGTTGGCGATGCATGTGTGTCTTATTTGCAGTCCCCACACTGGCGCTGCATAAGTTAAAAGAAGTCGTACAAGCGAGGTGTAGAGTAGCATTGAACAATCCAATCCAATTTGTGAACGTCTATTAACCAAAGGGTATAATTTTCGAATTCTAGAAGAAGTTAGTGTAACAATGCGAGTTATATGGGCATTCCATGTAAGTTTCGTGTCTAATAATATTCCCAAATATTTTACAGTTTCTTGACTAGAGAGCCATGTAACTTGTTCATTTAGAAGAACCAAAGGAGGTGGATTATGAATAGGCCTTAAAGAGAAGATTTTCAATGTTGTTTTACATTCAATAGAGTGGGATGGAAAAGTGAATTCTATAATGTGGGTATATTTATCTACGATTGGCGACACTGAGACTATTATCTTCGCCATCTATTCATAGAAATAATAACTAAAGAATCTACACTTACACTAACGAATTATCGATCGCTATCGATTAGTAGGATCAGATATCTTTGAACGTCAGTGTACATTTATAGATATGTAGTAGCTATGAAGAGATTTAATAATAAGAGAGAAATGCGCACGAGTGTGCATTGTTAGAGATACTAGTAAATGTCACTTTTTCCTATCTCGGTTATTGATTTGTCTGCCCTCTGACACGTCAGTATGTGATATTGCCGACATAGTTCACCACATAATTTGCACACGCAATCTCCGTCAGCAGTATGGAAGCCTGATCTGATGCACAGTCTGTGGTGGTAGCCATGGATTGATAATCTCGTCACCACATGTCGCAACGGTTGGTTTGGTCCCATCCAGTTCCTGTCTATCACGGCTCCGGTGCTGTAGAACCCGTCCGGAATCTGGCGTCTTTTTCTCTTCTCTTTCCGATAGAAGCTGCTCGTAGCCGCTGGTAGATGGCAGTAAGTAGTCCGTTCTGAGGTCTTCTATCAGGAAGGTTTCCCTTGAAAGTATATATATCAGCCTCGACGGTGCATATTTTGATGTTCCCAGGGCTCTTTTCAGGAAGGTGGCTTTAACACTTTCTAGCATCTCTAGATCCTTCTTCTTTAAGTACTGCCAGATTATTTGAACCCCGTACGTCAGTACTGGCATTATCTTCGCCCTGAATAGCTTCATTGCTGTTTCCAACGACAGCGATTGTAGGTGTTTTATGTCGCTTATTGCCCTGATCGCGGCCACTGACCTCTCCTTTACATGCATAGTAAAACAGGTGCCTGATGTTTGGAAGATCACTCCGAGGTATCTGAACGAGTTCACTACTCCTAGTGGCTCTTGGTTATGCTGGATTATATCATTCCTCGATATCCGACCTCCTTTGCGAAATATCATAACCTTAGTCTTTTCTGTGTTTATATGAAGTCCGTTGTTATTCGCCCAGTCATTCAATCTATCGAAGCACGATTGCAGATCCTCCACATTTGCTGCTGTTAAGGCCATGTCGTCCGCATACACGTATACGTCCGTCTGTCCACCTCCGCGAACTGCTTCTATCACGTCAGCTGTCATTAGGTTGAAGAGTAGGGGGCTGACGGGATCTCCTGCAACACACCGTTTGTTTGCGTGATGGGTCTTGATGTCCTTAGGTTGTCGCTTATGTTCACCACATTATACTCTAACATATTCCTTATTATGTTAGTGAGATAATTCCGTCCAAACTTGGTCTCCAGCTTTGAAACTAATATCTGTCTATCTAGCAGATCGAAGGCCTTTTTATAGTCTATGAAAACTACGTATCGTTTCCCTTTGTCATGACGTAGAGCTTCCTCTATTACTTGTAATAATTTTGTGACAGCCTGAGCGTTGATCTTCCTTTCCGGAAACCAAATTGCTTTTCTGGTATTATATTTCCTGCAAGTTCCGAGAGTCTTTGTGTGATGATTTTGGTGAAGATCTTGAAAGCAGCATTCTCTAGAGCGATGCCCCTATAAGCGTCCGGTAGCGTTGTATCTCCTCTCCTTTGTAGAGGACTTTGATTGTCGACGTCCTCCATACTTCAGGCAATTTGCTTGTCTCCAGGCACTTATTGAATAGCATTGCCCATGTTTCCCTCAAGATTGGTAGAGTGTCTTTTAAATTCTCGTTGAAGATTGCGTCTGGACCTGCGGCTTTTTTGCATTTTAGACTCCGTATTGCTGCAGTGACTTCTTCTTCTGTAATTTTTGGGAAATCCTGTGCTTCTGTTATTATGGTTGTAGGGTATGCTCTCTCAGTATGCCTGTTGTTTAATGTTTTCTGGAAGTGTTCCTCCCAAGTACTCATAGATATTTCCTGTGAGAACTTCGGTTTTCTGGATTTTAGTGCTACATATGGGTCTTTCACTGCTTCTTCGACAAGTCTTCTGCCTTCTTTCTCTACGTGCGCTGCTTTTTTCTCTTTTATCAGTAGTTTGTATTGTCTTCTAGCCTGGCCATACTGTTGTAGTGTCTCCGGGGATTTTGCTTTCTTGGCTGAGTGTAGAAGGTTGAGCACGTCGCATCTCTTCCTGTAGCAAGTAATGTCAAACCATGGTTGGGCCTTTCTATCTCTTTTTTCAGTTACAATTTGCACTGTTCTAATGATGTCCGTTATTTTGCAAGCAGCTTCATTTACTTTGCCATCCTCGATGTTCTTGTTCACCGTTATTATTTGTTCTGTGGCTTCTTCCAGTGATGCTGTGTCTACGTGTCGTGTTGTTTTCTTGCTATTGCTTAATTCTTCCTTCTTATGAGATATCTCGAGGTTTGCCAAAATGGGAATATGCTTCCTGAGAGGGGTTGTAGCCGACTTTGTCAGTGCTTGAACGGAGATTTTTGTGACACGCGGATTCAGGAAAATGAGGTCGATTGTGCTGGCACCATTATAGCTGATATACGTGGGTTCTTTTGGATCGTTTATAAGCTTGAAGCCTTCCTGTTCAAGATACGCTATTGTTTGGGCTGCTTTAATGTTGTGAATGTCCGTCCTACAATTGAAGTCACCGGCTATCACGACCGCTTCTTCTGTACTTGTGTTTGCTATAGATTCGTTCAATGCTTCAATTATCTCTTGGGCAGAAAATTCCGGCTGAAAGTATCCGCCAATGATAGTGATGCAATTTGTTTTTAGCATGAACAGATTTGGGGTCCTCTTTAAAACAGTTATAGGAGCTAGCCATTGCTTCACTAGACATGTTATGCCGCCACTTGGTCTTCCCATATTTCCTTGGTTAGCTAGCACGTGGTAGTTGTAAAACCCTGGGAGGTCTACTTCTTTTGTGAGGAATGTTTCGGTAAGTATCGTAATGTCTTCCTTGAATATGTTTACTGGCATGATATTCCTTACACCGTTCAGTCCTTCTATGTTCCATAGGAGCATGGATGCTTTCCCGATCCTAGAAGGAGCTGCTTGCTGGCTGATGACTGTCCAGCAGCGCACCGGTGTTTCTTTTTCTTCCCCGAAAAAGGTACTGCCTGACAAGAACATCTTTTGGCCAGAAATCTGGCAGATTCACCCTGTTCAGGTCTGCGAACGGTATGCCTACTCTAAATGCTTTGTTCGTCCCTTTCGTCTCGAGTTGTATACACTCTCGTACTTCTTGAACACCATTCCTAGTTAGGTAATTTCTGAGTTCCTCCGACGTGGTGGCACTGTGAAGCTTGCCTACATAGAGCCACCCGATACGTTCTGCTGCTCTCAGAGAATTATCTGGTTTGTTTCCTGTTATTCGTGTCCGCTTTCGCGCTTGTCTCTGTACTACATTCGACCACGCGATTTCTCCATGGTCTCCGTCTGGTTCTATCGCCGTACCTGGTTCTCTGCTTGCCTCCTGAACATTCTGCTCACTATCTCCTCGGATTATTGGTTCGCCATGCTGATTTCCTTCTTGGACATCTGTCTTTGTTACTTCTGTGCTTGTCTCCTTCTCCTTGACAATAGCGACATGCTTTGGTTCCTCCTCTTGCGCTTCGGTGCTCCCTCGTTGGGTGTCGTTCTTTGCTGTGATAGCGGGGTGGATGTTCTGGGACATCCTAGACAGCACTTTCTCCTCGATATTGGTTTCAAAGGCGCGCAGTTCCGCTGATATTACATTTCTGATCCTTTCCTCGATACTGAGGTCCTCTTGGATTGATAATAAGTTAACAATCATGTCCACTTTGTTTGTTAGCTTGGAGAGTTCGTCCTCTATTGTCTCCAATCTTTTCAGCTTTGGTTTGCAGTCGCCGCAGAGCCACATTAATTTGCAATTAGGTCGTTTTAAATTGTCAAGCTCTGCTTGGGTTAGTCCGGCGCACTTCTTATGGGTCCGGTTATGGCAGCTGTCGCATTTGACTGAGTTACTGTCATCGGTGAGGTCGTTCATGCAGGTTCCGCATATCTCCGTAGCGGCGCTGTTCTGCTGTGGAGTTCCGCTTCCTGGTTTCATGGTCTCTCGGCAGTTTTCTCGGTCCCGTGTTACTTATCTTTGCCAATAGCTGTCTCTGTTTTATTTCCGTTGTCGCACCCTGTTGTTCGTCTGTTCTCTCCTACGTCACTTCCGGTTTTAGATATTTCAGTTTGGCCAACCTTATTGACGCTGCTTTGTTCCTTTGTCTTGCTCCTTAACCTCAATTTGAGGTATGAACTTTTTGTTCGTTGATTACTTCCTCAATAAATTATTGCCATCGTTGCTAACATATACATTTTATCCTTATCTGTATTACTCACGTTTGCATGAACTTCTCGGCTTCTAGTTACACACCTTTGTCGCTAATATTTATTCATTCTATACGTCATTCATCACTTATCCTGTACCGCCGCCATGTACACATATGAAGAGATTTGCATTGACTACAGTACCGGTAGAATCTAGTTCAAAGATATCTGGCCTCCGATTTTATGATTGTGTAAGCGAATTTTCTAACAACGGAAAAAGTCAGTAGCTTTAACAAATTGACAAACTTTGAAATAGTTCCGCTAGTCCTCAATAGATGACACCATTATAGGGGAGATTGAAAAAAGTGTCGGGGAAAATGATGATGTAAATTAAACATAACTTATTCTCATAATTGACAATATAAGCGGTTTCCAGCTAAACACAGTGTTATTTTACAATCAGCAGAGAGTGATCAAATATTGAATTCTATAATGTGGGTATGTTTTTGTACGATTGGCGACACTGACTATTATCTTTGTCATCTATTTATAGAAGTAATAATTAAAGAAGCCACGTTTACACCAACAAATTATAGATCATTGTCGATTAGTAGGGTCAGATACCTTTGAACGCCAATATACACTGACGTTCAAAAGTATCCGACTTACTATTTTATGATCGTGTAAGCGAACTTTCCAACCACGGGATAAGTCAGAACCAAAGACATAAAAAAAAAAAAATTGACAAACTTTGAAAGAGTTCTGCTAGTTCTCAATAGGTGGCACTATTATTGGGAACCGCTAAAAAGTGTCAGGGAAAATGATTATGTAGACTAAGCATAAATTATTCTTCTAATAGACAATATCAACGGTTTCCAGTCAAACTCAGTGTTGTTTTACTATCAGTATCGTGGGATGAAAAATTGATTTCTGTAACACGGGTATATTGATCTACTATTGGCAACAGTGATTATTATCTTCGCCATCTATCCATAGAAATAATAACTACAGAATCCACACTTACACCAACAAATTATCGATCACTATCGATTAGTAGGGCCAGATACCGAACGCCAGTGTACATACAGTGACATCAGCAAGATTAAAGATATGCTTGTCACGAAATGCCGACCACTGATCTATATTCTTTCGCGGCAAGGATTATTAATCATGAAACACGAGACTTGTCCGTAGGAAAACTGTAATATCTTAGATCATCATCAAGAATAACAACTTACAGCTTATTAGCTAATATTGACTCTCCTTGAATGCACTGTTTTCCACTGGACTGTATTTCTTTGAATGGATTTAACTAAGTGACAATGCACATTATTCCACCGTCCGTGACAGGCCACAGCATATTCTACGCGTATACATTTTGCCATACTCTAGTATGGGAACAGGTTGTCTCTCTCTCCGTTGTTTCTCTGTAGTCCTCAAATACTGGAATTAACTGGTTTCAGAAATCATCGAAATGAAAAACCTATTAAAGTGATATTTATGTGAATAGATTGCAAGAAAAAAGCCAATTATTTATCAAGGTGATATGTACCTGACAGTCATAAGGTGATGTGTGAATTGAGGAACTAAAATGCCTCGCAAGTGAAAATCAATCTCATTGCTCAGTAAAAATACAGATAGAAGCTATATTAAAGAGTAAACGATACTTACTTACAAATGGCTTTTAAGGAAACCTGAAGTTAAAAATGTGTTGCGAATTCCATAATTTCTTCGTACAGATTTTTTTTTTTTTAGATTTTTAACTGAAAAATTATGTTTTTCTTACGCACTTGTTGCAATAATTGTTACAAATCACGCCACTCTTGTAAATTCTTTAAGACTGTACATTAGGATGCATTATTAAACTGAAAGAATCAAGTTCATAAAGTCGTTTGATTTGCAGTGGCGTAGCGTCAATGTAAGCTAAAAAGCTTAGCTTCCCAGTTAATAATAATTTCATAATAAACCTGCAGATTATGGAGAAAATTATTTATTAATTTTAATAGAATTTATATTTACGCGTTAAATATTGTGATGCGGCAGCTCAGGATGATTTGTGATGCAGCAGTAAACAAGAAGCCTGCACACACCATCTTCCAAGCAGACCGGTTTCTTCTGTGTAACCCACCCCGCAGATTTTCCATCCCTTTCTAACTAAACTACCCTAGTCGCAAGGCTCGCAAAAAGCTAGCTTTAACATTTAAAATAAGTAGTTTCCGAGTTATCCCTTTTCATCAGTTGCGTTCAGTTGAAGTGTTAGTGTGCATTGTGGCTCATATAATAAATAATGAGCGAAATAACAGTTCCTGACACTAATTTACTTGAATTTTTAGGACAATTGTATTATCAAGACTGACTTACGAACAAAAGTGCGATTAAAAAAATGACCGACTCCTTGCTATCAATGAAGGACACAACCAAAAGACAGACGCATACTTACGTAATGATACTAATATTGTGATTTCTCTAAGTATGACAGGGAGTGAGCTAATGTTATACGTATACGTGTATATTTGTTAGAGATATGTGTAAACCGTGAAATCATATTTTACTACGTATCATTTGAGGTCATGCCTTATTGGTGTTACGATGTTCCAACCAATCTTCGACTGCTGACTTGAAATTGACTACTATTTATTTAAGACTGTATTTTTGTAAGACGTTTCCTCATATTGCATGAAAGACAACTTGAGTTAGCTTCCCTGCTCAAAATTTCATGCTACGCCACTGTTGATTTGTAACACTTGTGATAAGTGCGTAAGAATGATGTAATTTTAGTTAAAAATTGAAAAACAAAATCTGTAGAAAACAATTAACAATACATTTTTAGCTTCAGAACACTAGCCAATTAAAGAAATGACACTTCTGAATAGTTCATTCTCTATTTGTAATATTATTTTATGCTTTAAACTAAAGAAAAATATATTTTACTAACAACTTCACATTAGTGTAACTCTGAAAATATTGAGATTAGGACAAATGTTTATATGACATCTTTTGCTCAGAATGTCATCGAAAATAAAATCCGTAAGTGGCGGTAAATTCTCGTAAATCACCCTGTATATTCAGTTTCGCTGTTTTTTTTTTTTTTTGTGTATTGGTAGAGTGTAGTAGATAATCTTATTTAATGGAAATAATATCACTAATTTTTTGGAGAAACAAGAAGTCCTCATTTCGTATCCATAATTATGACAACCCTACATGCGAGGATCAGACATACAACGAAACAAAACTAATTTCATTACCTCAACTAATCGTTATCTTGTGAACCGAGTCGCTCGCCCTCTGATCATGCGCACTGCCTCCTTTCTGGGACTTGTGAAGTATGTGTGTGACAAAACGTTTTTTCTAAGACTGTACGTATTGCGTAGAACAAATAATGAGACTGGAATAATATTTTAGGAAAACAATGGAAGGTAATTTGAAGGTTACCACTGCCAGGAAGAACACTGAAGTGAATTACGTTTCTGAATAATGATAACAGAGCTCTTTCCTTATCGCCACCACATTCAACTAGAAATGGAGAGCAGCTGCATAGACAGAAATACAGTGAAGTTATTCACTATTTGTGAAATTAGGTTGCGATAGAATATTCAGCACCATAAAGTAAAAACCCAACATGATTAAAATGTTAGTTGCCGCTAAATAGCCAAGCCTAATTAGCACCATGTGGATGATGATGCCCACAGCTGTGACGTGAGCAGACTGTATGAATGTGGTTGGGTGTGGTTTAATGGTGTTGACAAGAAGAGCTTTTGTCACGATAGTTTTACAAGTACATGTATTAATTACATACAATAAGGAATGGTCACAGATCTAAAAGTCCCGCGCTGTGGCGTCGTGGTCTTAGGGTACGTACACGTTGGAGCAACGATAAACGATAAAAGAAACGACCTAGCAGCGCTTTGGTATTATCAAAGCATCAAGTGTTCATATATTCTTCCACTAGAACAGTACATCTATTCAATGTCAAAATCCTTCTTCAGCAAACTTCCTGACGTTCCTGGAGCTGTGACATATATCATTGGAGCAAGATCTTGTCAGCCATCTCGACTTAAAAGGAAACTTCCTCAAGACAACTTTCTTAGCGATACTGACGACTCTTCATAAACACAGAAAATCATCATCATATTTTTATTCTCATAATTCACAAAAGTGATTAATTAACTAATTTAAATTACTTAGAGAAGCCTTCAAAAAAAAAAGAGCCTACCTCAGCATGATATTCTGTATGTGATATTCCATAATTTAATAATGGTCTGTATAGCAAGTTTGCTGGTCGACCAATAAAAAAAAAAGTGTTCATATAGGAGCAACGAGGACGCGAGAAGTGAACATGTTGATTTATCAGTAGAAGATATTCTACACATCCACTTAATGAAAGAAGATATATAGAAAATATCAGCTGCTAGGTTCCAGGTTAATATAACATAAATACGTACAAAATTTAACCCATTTCTCATCCCAATGCTAGTATAAATTCTTTGTGATGTGATTGGTTCTTGTGATCACATAACCTATTACGAATAAATATACAACTGATCAATTTGTCACTATCCATGACAATTTATTTAATATGCCGACATAATCATAAATCGATTAATACTCTGATATATTGATAACCACCAGTCATTATACAGATTAATATTATCTTAATCAGAGATCATATGAACGACAAGAGCGAAGAAAATGAATTTTTTCTTTTTCGTCGCTTCTATCGTGTATCTTCGCTTTTATCGTTACTCCAATATGCACACCTCAATAACAATGCATGCTTCAATTCTCTCTGATATAGCATCGCTGCTTCTTCTATCGTGCTAACCACACGATACCTCCATTCTGGTTGGATGATCGTCCACCTCTCCTTCGGCATGTAGACGTGAGGACAGCAGCCGGCTGGACGGTCTTGGCCCTTCATGGGCTGTAGCGCCATCTAAAAAATGTTCACGCTTTTCATGTTTTAATGACAGTTTTCTTTCCTCTAGATATTATTTTCAGTTAGCTCATAAAATTAACAAACAGCATTTCTTGAACATCTACCCATATTACTAATTAATAGTTATTTATGCAACAAGTGGATAATCTTGACTTTACATGGCGAATTAGCTTAACAAATGATACTGTATGTAAAATTATCCTTTAGAATTCGGACGAAGATAGACTCGAAGATAGATTATCGTGAAATGTGAGCTAGAAAACCTTCAATTTAGTTTATTATTTAATTATATGTAAGAATAAATAACAAGTGATTAAGATTTTTTATTTTGATTGCAATATTCCTATTCATTTTTGAGTAGTTTAGTTTGGTGAAATGGAAATAAATTAAGCATGATTTAACTTCCGTATTTAAGTTAAATTACAATTAGTTAATTGTGAATTAGTAACATGTGGGTAAAATCGATCCTAAATCTTCTTCGCTTTGTTTCATCCCTGTTGACTACTCACAAATAGACCATAATCAATTCTCATAAATCCTGTCCTATCGTCAAATTCTGATCCTCACAACTTATTGACGTACAGAAGGCGGTGAAATTGTTTAGTTTAAGGCTGGTTCACAATAAATCGGGAACGAGAGCGAGAACGAGAATTGGAAACGGAGGACATGAAAGATTTTTGATTCACAATAAACCGAGAACGGAAGCGATTATGCATATCGATATGTATGTCAATAACGATATGTAAAGTCGATATTATGCATTCTGATGTTATATGTGTATAATTGACCAATGCCGTTCTTTCATGAGAATAAACCAGTCAACATAAACACAGGTTAACCAACTTCATAATTTATGACAGAGAATATTTAAGAATTAAATTCACGTGGTAATCTGGTCACATATACACGTAGCAAATATTAAAAGTGATTTTATTGAATTTCCGAGTTAATTAGAAATGATACATGGAGAAGAAATTACGTTATGGCCTCCTTGCTACAAAATATACGACGATCAAATAGCTTATCATGGCAACAGAATGTATCTAGTAGGCTGTTATCGGAAATGAGAACAGCAAAGTTGAAACTTGGGCAACCTCACGTTCCCGTTCCCGGGCTCCGGCAAGCTTCTCGTTAATTCACATTTAAATATACACATTTTAACAATTTTTCCGTTCTCGTTCTAGTTCTCGTTTCCGGTTTATTGTGAACCAGCCTTTAAGGCTTGTTCACAATAAACCGGGAACGGAAACGGCAACGAGAACGAGAACGGAAATATTGATAAAATAATAGCACATTATGCAAGGAGCCTATAATTGTAGTAATTAAGACGCGAGTATGTTTGTTTATGAAACGAGCGCAAGCGAGTTTCATAATTTTCATACGAGCGTCTTAATTACCATTATAGGCAAGTTTCGTACGACTTTTTATGCACGACCATATTTCTAACTTGAAATTATTCATAACTATTCATGTTATGGTCATGTGAGGAGCGGAACTGAACTGAATTGTGAGATGTGCGCAGACGCGAAAGTATTGATTTTTTCCGAGGAACGAATGTGTCATTGACCTTGATATAATCTAGAGAATAACATGAACATTAGGCTTGATATAACCTGGAAATTGATTTAGAATTGAAAAACGAGATGACAAATTGAATTTATTTGAATATTATTTACAATTAACGCTAATTATTATAGTAACAGAACATAACCTTCTGCGACAGTATTGGATTTCCAGCCTCCGTGACTTTTCGCTAATTGTCTTTCGATTGCATATCCGAGAATAATCGAGACTTGCGGTTTCATAATGGTACAATGCTGATTTCTCTTTGGCTGAACAACTGAATTATAATGAATAGGTGTACTTTAACGAGGTGCATTAAAGGGCTACTACCAGGTGTATAATTACATTTCGGCATGGCCGAGCATAAATGTACAGGGACATCATTTTATTTTTACATGCATTTTTATTGTACCTGCATTTCTGAATGCACTTCACTCTCACCCCTTCACTAATGTCCTTGCTCCCGTCAGACACACAAACTTACGGCCGCTGTTGCATTCGAAGTCTTCAAGCATTGAAGTAAACACTGCATTGTATAGTGTGTTTCATAAATATGGTTGCGTTCTCTATAGAAGAAAGAACCTATATTAATAATATCGTACTAAAAAATTATATTCAAGAAACCATAAATTGAATTTCAGAGAATATGCTTCAAAATGTTTTTAATAATATGCGCACTGAATTGAAGCCTGCATTGTAATGAACCGCAACCATTTCAGCAACTTGTTTAAAAATTCAGATTAGCTTTTTTTGAATTGAGGTGGCTAGAAGCAAAGGAATGCTAGTGACATTTGTAATAACATGAGTTAAGTGCATCCAGTGTAAGCAAAAGTATCTAACATTTTAGTGGCAAAGGGATATTTTAATCGCATCACACATTAAAATTTAAATAAAAAATTTCACCGATTTTACGAAAGCTTAAATATTTAAACCCCATTTTCTCAAAAGTAACTTAAGTGCATTTACAGCCCTTTACTTATGACTCCCTCAATTTAAATGCACTGTCTATATTGTATGATAACATCAATAATTAATATGCTAAATAAAGTAGACATTACATAACGAACATAGCTTCCTGAAAAGTTGAGTTTTTGAAAAAAAAAAAAATGTTTCTACTCTACTGTATTTTGATAAATTCCGTAAAAGTGGTGATCAAACTGAAAATCGTAATATCGTATTTCCCTACAACATAAATGGATACACTACTTTTCTCTCCTCCTATACCTAGTAAAATGATTTGTTTACATATTGCACTAGTAACATAAAACTCCTGTAATGGAAGGGGGCAACAGTGTTTCCGAGTATAACCAGGTTAATGTTAAAAATGTTGGTAAAAATAAAGTGATGTCCCTGTATTTAAATGTGAGCGTTCACAATAATTAATTGTGAATCCTCACATTTAAATACATTTATTTTAACAATATTTCCGTTTTCGTTCTCGTTCTCGTTGCCGTTTCCGTTCCCGGTTTATTGTGAAGCAGCCTTTACTCTTACGAACGGTAAGTGCTGAATAACAATATCGCATGTTTTACAGCAGTGACATTCAAGTAGATGCGAGCAGTCTTGAAAGCCGTGGCACTGAGGAGAGGGCTTGTAGTTCGGAAGCCTCTAACGTAAACGAAACACATTATGACTGAGGACATTTCGTTTAGCACTCCGTTCTGTTAGTTTTGCATCTTCGCTTCCGTAATTAGCAGGATCGAGTCCGAACACCACATCCGTTGCTTGTCAACTGGAGACAATTAGCTCTGCCTCTAGAACTTACCAAGTCATGGAGCAAACAGCTCACATTTCAAGATAATCTATCTTCGAGTCTTGTAGTTCCTTGACAGTCCAAACTCTAAAGGATAATTTTACATAAAGTGTCATTTGTTAAGCTAATTCGCCATGTAAAGTCATTCACCAAAATTTGTAAGAAGATATTACCTACAGGTATATTTAACTATTTTTTATTAGCATCATCTTACGTAGAAACTAAATGACCTTTTCTTCTCAAGTCACTTAAAATTAGATGTTGGTAAACATAATACATAGTGCCATCGACCTCGGCCGGGATCGAACCCAAAACCTCGAGCACGGAAGGCTAGCGCTATACCGACTGCGCTACCCAGGGTGTTTAAAAATACGGGGCATAATTTCAGGTATGTATTTCCCAAATGTAGACAATCAAAATAGTTCATTACAACATGTGTCCGAAAATGCTTCATTTCCGAGTTATGGCCTTCACAACATTGAAATTCACCGGAACGTTTTTCTTTCCGCAGGTCGTTGCCGTCAAAGGAGACATTAAGAGGGCACTCTGACAGTTCATTCCGAGGCTAAGGTTACATTCAGTGTTGTGTAGGCGTTAGACTGTGCGACATGTATTCAAATCAAGAGCTGGCAGAGATACACTTCATGTACGGTAAGGCGGACGGCAATGCTGCGCTGGCTCGTCGTTTGTACCAGGAGCCCTCCTTCTCTCAGGTACCCACAGCGACAATGTCCAGATCGGAAGACATTTGTACGTCTCCCATTACCGTCTGTGCGAGTATGGAAAATTTAACTCTCCTGGTTTGGGAAGGGGACGACCAAGATCTACAACTCCAGAAGTACAGGAGGAGATTCTGGAGGCTGTGAACATGACTCCTTCTATCAGCACACGAAGGGTAGTGTTGCAAGTCAATGTTCCTCATACGACTGTCTGGAGCCATTTAAAATCATTGGTTTATTCGTCTCCGGTGCCTCATTTGGAATCCCTTCGGAATCGAATTTTGGCATGTTCTGAGGACATACGCAATACTTCTGGAGTTTGGAATCGTGTTCGCAGGTCAATGAGACATCGATGTGAGGTCTGTATTCAAGCAGGAGGTGGACATTTTGAACATCTTCTGTAATGACAACGACCTGCGGAAAGAAAAACGTTCCGGTGAATTTCAATGTTGTGAAGACCATAACTCGGAAATGAAGCATGTTGTAATGAACTATTTTGATTGTCTACATGTGGGAAATACATACCTGAAATTATGCCCCATATTTTTTAAACATCCTGTATAGTATCGAATACCTTTCTTTGGATGGAAAATACAACAATAAAGAGAAACATTCTACTTCAAAACTTGATTCAAGTAGACGTAATTGTATTTTTTCTCGACCTATGTATAATGTTGGTATATTCCAATATTCTGTCTAACAATTGCCAACAGCAATCACTCTTCTGCATTCGAGAAATATAAAAATGACTGACGCCGCAAGATGCGGAAGAATAATAATTACTGTTCAAATATCCACAGAAGTTCACACCTGTGGAGTAACGGTTAGAGCGTCTAGCCGCGAAACCAGGTGGCCCCGGTTCGATTCTCGGTCGGGGCAAGTTATCTGGTTGAGGTTTTTCCGGGGTTTTCCCTCAACCCAATATGAATAAATGCTGGGTAACTTTTGGTGTTGAACCCCGGACTCATTTCAACGGCATTGTCATCTTCATCTCATTCAGGCGCTAAATAACCTAAGATATTGATAAAGCGTCGTAATATAACCTACTAAAAATCCACAGAAGTCCCAATAGTCGTTAAAGCAAAAATGAAAAGTGTTCTTGAAAAGAATTATGGGTTAAATGTGATGTGCTATATACAAAATGCACTGTAAGATTCACAAAGCTGTGTCGTTCACTTGCTGATACAGTAAGGGATACTATATCATATTAAATTCAAACGTTTGAGATGGGCAGGGTATGTAGCACGTATGAGCGAATCCAGAAATGCATATAGAGCAGGGGTCGTCAGCACAGAGCACGCTGGGGCTAGCCTCTCTTACCCGCGGAAAACGCAGTGCACTATAGTGCTCTCGTAGCTGCTAGCGGGTATGCTCTCTATCTCTCCCTGTTGCACGACAGTGCACACGGGGCGGCACCGCGTACCTGTTGCACATTTCAGTGAGTGCTGACGACCACTGATATACAGGGACATAATTTTATTTTTACTTGCATTTTTATTGTACCTGCATTTCTGAATGTACTTCACTCTCACCCCTTCACTAATGTCCTTGCTCCCGTAAGACACACAAACTTACGGCCGCTGTTGCATTCGAAGTAGTGAAGTAAACACTGCAGTGTGTTTCATAAATATGGTTGCGTTTTCTATAGAAGAAAGAATCTATATTAATAATATCGTACTAAAAAATTATATTCAAGAAACGATAAATCCAATTTCATAGAATATGCTTCAAAATGTTTTTAATAATATGCGTACTGAATTGAAGCCTGCATTGTAATGAACGGCAACCATTTTCAGCAACTTGTTTAAAAATTCAGATTAGCTTTTTTGAATTGAGGTGGCTAGAAGCAAAGGAATGCTAGTGACATTTGTAATAACATGAGTTAAGTGCATCCAGTGTAAGAAAAAGTATCTAAAATTTTAGTGGCAAAGGGATATTTTAATCGCATCACACATTAAAATTTAAATACAAATTTCACCGATTTTACGAAAGCTTAAATATTTAAACCCCATTTTCTCAAAAGTAACTTAAGTGCACTTACAGCCCTTTACTTATGAGCCCCTCAATTTAAATGCACTCTCTATATTGTATTTTTTTATTTTATTGTTATTTTACGACGCTGTATCAACATCTAGGTTATTTAGCGTCTGAATGAGATGAAGGTGATAATGCTGGTGAAATGAGTCCGGGGTCCAGCATCGAAAGTTACCCAGCATTTGCTCGTATTGGGTTGAGGGAAAACCCCGGAAAAAAACCTCAACCAGGTAACTTGCCCCGACCGGGAATCGAACCCGCCACCTGGTTTCGCGGCCAGACGCGCTGACCGTTACTCCACAGGTGTGGACTCTATATATTAATATGTTAACACTAATAATTAATATGCTAAATAAAGTAGACATTACATAACGAACATAGTCGCCTGAAAAGTTGAGTTTTGAAAAAAATGTTACTACTCTACTGTATTTTGATAAATTCCCTAAAAGTGATGATCAAACTGAAAATCGTAATATCGTATTTCCCTACAACATAAATGGATACACTACTTTTCTCTCCTCCTATACCCAGTAAAATGATTTGTTTACATATTGTACTAGTAACATCAAACTCCTGTAATGGAAGGGGGCAACAGTGTTTCCGAGTATAGCCAGGTTAATGTTAAAAATGTTTGTAAAAATAAAGTGATGTCCCTGTAGAATGTTAGATGGGATACCGGAGGGAAAAAGACCTTTGGGGGGACCGAGATGTAGATGGGAGGATGATATAAAAATGGATTTGTGGGAGGTGGGGTATGATTGTAGAGACTGGATTAATCTTGCTGAGTATAGGGACCGATGGCGGGCTTATGTGAGGGCGGCAATGAACTTACGGGTTCCTTAAAAGTCATTTGTAAGTAACTACAAATAGTTTTGCCAAATATGACAAAGCAAGGGAAATCATTTTGCGACAGAAATAGCCCTATTTCTTTTTTAAGACTCTAGACAACACTCCTTATCGCCACAACAGCGAAAACATTGTGTCGTGTCTTGTTTTTTTCTTCATATCCTTGAGCGTACGAGCTTATAATACTAATTACTGCATGTGTCGCATTTTAAAACTTCCGAACTCCTGTCTCGCCCACACACTTGATTATAAGGAGGAAAAGCATACACATGATCATGGATGAGCAACTCGTGCTCCCAAAGTGCTAAAAAACCTTGAAAGAGAGAAAGACAGACGGAGCCAGCCGCAGCAGTTACAAGTTGTTTGTAGTTTCGCTGAAAAAGCCACGGTGAGCTCTGGCGGCTCATGCAGGTGGTCGTGATATCTATTCCATGATTTGAATTTCAGAATGACGCATAGTACAATAAACACATACAATGAACACACAACAAAATTATATTATTTTCTAGCGTTGTAAATTAGTTTACTACTGGAAACACACACTGAATAGGCTACAACCTTTTCAAGATACAACAAATAGAGCTGCAACATTTATTTATTTGTTAATATATCTTATTATATGTCTTATTTGAAACGTAGAACGATAGAATTTACAAGTCTTTATACATTAAAGAGTATTCCTCTGTTCTCAGGAAGGTAATAGTCTGTATTCGCAGACAATAACAAATTCAAGGAAGTATTTTTTACATGTCACGGCAGATGAAATAAGCTTACTTCTGAGCTCTTTCTTTACTTTGAGAGCTTTTACGCTTCTTTCTTGTATTAAACTCTGCCTCAAGCACATACAGTATATATGGAAGCAAAGAGTATATTTGGAAATTCTGACTTAAGCAACATTACGAACAGTTCGATTCCTGATTTTGCTGGAATCTGAGTGGCGTTCTGTTTTGTAGATTTATTAATTCAAGCTATAAATTTTCAGGATTTTCTATCCGCGGAAGCAAAAAGATTTCAGAAAAATTTCGATTCCTTGTTAATTGTCACTGTTTCTCCAAACTTACCAGTGAATTCTGCTGTAGATCTTGAAGTAGGATCTTATATTTGATAAGCAGACTTTCTTATCACTCTTCAAGATAGTTTATAGTCAAAGAAAGTGAAGTTGTCTATGTTCTACATGATACTGCCACATTTCAAATTTATCCATAAATGTTCTTAGCTAGTCGATTATATGTCGTGCAATTCTGTAATTCGCACGCACAACGTGCTAACGATATTTGATATCAGTCTCACCTTGTTGATATCTCATTTTTACCTTTAGCTTTTCTAAAGCAGATGCAGACAGTATTTCTTTACTAAAACCTTCACTGTTTATTTGTAACATAAAATGTCATGCGTAAGAAAGTGTAATAGAATACAAGCTTTACCTCTATTCTTAATAAAAAAAATTCTCTTTTTACTCGTAACTAAAGGAAATGATCTGGGAATTATATTGTTTTTCACTTAAAACGAGCCGCCACTTACTGCAGACGCGATCGGACTTGTGTCTTGAAAGAACCGCACACAGACAGTACAGCTAGTACAGAGTCCGTTCTACCTGCACTGAGATTATGTTGACACTTTCAGCGTATTCCGAATCTCACCGGTCCGGTGGCATCGACGACGTCACGTTGCAGCGAAATAAGGAACAAAACTGCTGGAAGGATCGATGGCTGTCATGGCGACTGTACAAGTTGTTGTCTGTGCTACGCTAGCAAAATTTTGTGAAATTTTTGTACTCCCATCTCGTTCAAAGAAAAGAGAGCATAAACAATTTATTTCTTGAACCAATAGTAATAACTGGTCCATTGACATGTTCGCTCATAAGCCATTAACATATTGTTTTTACGTTGTGGTCATTACAAACAATACAGCAGAACTAAAGCAGAACACACCGCCATGACACAACAGTCCATGATGTTATTCGTCTGCTAATTCCCGCCCTATACAAGAACCAATCAGATTCACTGATGGCGGCAGATGGAGACTGCCACCACCTCTGCAAGTTGATGGCACCGGTGCGACACCGGTGGAGCATCAATGACGTCATCGGTGGAATTCGGAACACCGTGATGCCATCGGATTGCTCACCGGTGAGATTCGGAATACGCTCTTTGAGAGCACGAGTTGCCCACCCATGCACATGATCATTCTTACTTGCTAGCATTGGCCCTTCTTTTTATTCTGTTGCCTGACAGTGGCGAAGCTAAGATGCAAATACTGGGTAGGCTGAAAAAATCTGCTTACCTTATATCTTTCCAAACAGCAGATGTTTCTCAGCTTCTCTGGCGAAATGTTTTGTGATACAGGCCCTACAAGAAGATGACGACTACTCATTTTCACACCCAAACAGAATGCAGGTATAACAATATAACTTATTTTTCTCAGAGCACGCTCTTGCCAAGGATATTTCTCATACCATGGAAATTGAAATTTCCTTATTTTGTCTTCCTTCATCGCTATTTTAATACGTAAATGTGGTGTCGATCTCCTATCTTTGTAAGCTCATTTTGTTTCATACATCCAACTTGAAAATAATATTTGTCTTTTAAGGGGCGATGAACACCATCGCATGCAAAAATTTAGTGAAATTAATTTTTTTATATCTCAGCTACTATAAAAGCTAAATGAACAAAATTTTCATGCTTAATATACATTGCAGTAGAGCATCGATTTTCCGAAAATCGATCAACCGAAAGCATTCCAGCACCAAATTCAAATTTGCGCCCACGCCATGTAGAAGTTTCGCTAGCGCTGTTTGCGAGATTTAGCGGCAAAAAAAAAAAACGAGTCTCAGCACTGAAGCAAAAAAAAAAAAAAAAAAAAAAAGGACTTCTTTTCCTAAACTGTAGGCCTACTTTAGTGACCATTTTGAACTTGTCAAACTAGGCTAGTCAGTTCTCTGTGTTATTTGTGAGACGCGTAATAAAATACAGAGTGTTCCGCTTATAAGTATAACAAAAGAAATAGCTATAACTTCTGAATTAATACAAGTATATAGTTGAAACCAACTGCTACAAAGAATGAAAACTGGGAATTTTTGTTACCTTATGTTCCATAAACCTCAACATGGCTTCCATTGGTGGCACGGGAAATATCCAACCGGTATTCAACCTCGACCCAAGTGTTATGAAGCATCTGTGGTGTAACATTGTTGACAGCAGCATAAATTCTTTCTTGTAAGTCTGCCAAATCACGTACTGGCGTCCTGTAGACCTGGTCCTTAACAAACCCCACAGGAAAAAATCAGGTGGTGTTAGATCTGGTGATCTGGCAGGCCATGTGATGTACGGTGATCCTCTTCCGATCCATCTTGCAGGGAATTGTTCGTCTAAGAATGTGCGAACCATGTTGGCAAAGTGTGGTGGAGCCCCATCTTGCTGGAAAATTGCTCCATCTGGGAGTTGTGGCACAGCATACAGTTGCAACATATCCAGGTACGTGTTTGCAGTGACTGTCTTTTCAGCAAAGAAATAGGGACCAATGATTCTGTCACGCATGATCCCACACCAAACATTCCATTTAGGGGAATCCGTTGGTGTTCAATTACGACACTTGGATTTTCCGACCCCAGATGCGACAATTGTGTCGGTTTACTTTTCCACTGACGTGGAAGGTTGCCTCATCTGAGAAACAGACTCGAGTTAGAAATGTGTCGTCATCGTCCACTTTATCCAACATTGTTTCTGCAAAGCGTTTTCGTTCCAGTTTATCATTCGGCGTAATCATCTGATGAAGTTGCAGCTTGTACGCTCGCAAACGCAATCTTTATGGAGCACTGTATGCACTGTTGTTGGTGGGATGTTCAACTGCACTGTAATTAATACGATACGAATTCTCTTATTTAATGATCTGCGCATGCGTGAGTCTTCTAAAAATAAGTAACAACAATGGATTAAAACTTCCCAATTTCCTCTTTACAATGGTACCAATCTTAACCCATTTGCATGCATTGTTATGAAATTATAACTATTTCTTTTATTATACTTATAAGCGGAGACTGCATGATAGATAGATAGATAGATAGATAGATAGATAGATAGAACTTTATTGTCGATGGCATAATGTATGCATAGACATGGTCAAATATGTACAATTACAATTTAATGTAAAATAAGTCAAATATAAAAAAAAAAACATTATTCATTTCAACGGCCCATGCGTGCATCCTCAAGACTGTAGGGACACAATTTTATTAATTTCGTTTTACATAATTCTTAAATTTCAGAGAATTTTTTGTATATTTGATGTCATCAGGCAAACTGTTGTATATTTTAATACCAAAGACCATATATGTTCTACTAGTGTTTCTAAGGTGGTGAACTGGAATAGTTAAACTATTTTTGTTACGAGTGTCGTAGGTATGGAAATCACAATTTTGATGAAAATCACACAGATTTTTATAAATTAGTAGTAAAACATTAAAAATGTATAAACCATAAACAGTAAGAATATTATATTGTAAAAAATGTTCCCTACAAGAGGTCCTACTATCAACACCCGCTATGCATCTGACAATACGCTTTTGAGCAATAAATATATCATTCAGCATGGTTCCAGATCCCCAAAAACAAATACCATATGAAAGCCTTGACTCGACGTGTGCGAAATAATAAGACATTAAAACATCGTGATTTATTATCGTCCTCAAAATTCTGATTTGATAACAAATGCTATTGAGCTTAGAAATTAAACTTGTGCAATGGGGTCTCCAAGACAAACAATCATCAAATGTAACGCCCAAGAATTTAGTAGTTTCCCATTTACATAAGTATTGATCTTGAATAGAAATATTGATGTCCTTCAAATTTCTCTTTTGAGAATTGTGAAAGTAAATATATCCGGTCTTATTAACATTTAAGTGAAGCAGATTGCTATCAAACATGTACAGTTTTGTGTTTAATATCAGTGTTTCTTTGTTTCATACTGCTCTTATGACACCGGTATAATTTGTTTTCGTAAATGATCGGTTATCCGAACATCCCCTGTCCCCAGTTGTTTCGGATAATCGATGCTCTACTGCAGTGGTTGCCAAACACCACGAAATTGTGACGTAATAGAAATGCAACCCGCACACCACTATCGCAGGGAGAGGGGTGGAGTGGGTATCTCCTCAGGTAATGCAGTGAATAACAGTGCAGAGACGGACTGTCCCCAAAAACAAAAGCAATATAATATTCTTTTTTTACTTATTAACTACACACACTTTTTTCCGTATTAACTTTTATCCTCCTATTCATTATTTTTGTATTATTAATAAAATAAAATATATTTTCTTATTTACCATAAAAAGAACGTGTACTTTACATCAGCAGATATTTGAAATTAGAAAAACATACCAGGCTGGTCACAAAGTTGTAAACTACACTACATACTTAAAAAAAAAGTCGAAGTATTTCACCCCGATTAAGACATAGAAGCCGTTACTTTTTATTATTTGTTTATTAATTAAATATTCAAATTATATTGCATACGTCGAAAACAAAGTCGAAGTATTTTATTCCGGTTAAGACATAGAAGCCGAAACTTTTTATTGTTCGTTTATTAACAAAATATTCAATTTACAGGTAAGGGCGTGGTAGTCTTTATATTAAGAAGAATAATGACAACGTACATTGTTCTTTTATACTTCATTTAAAATTTTACAACAAATTAACTATCTCATATTTTTGTCTGCACAAAGGAAATACTTTTGCTCCCATCCTCCTTAAAATTAAATTTTCTGTTTTGGAAAAGACATCGAAACATTTTACCGTACACACTTGTGTACGTCCGCTGCTGAAAAATGTCTTGTCTTATATCGAAGTGAAGGCTGTAAACAGAGGGTGGGGGTATGATGCCATGGCTACGATTGAGTGGAGGCAGGGGCATGTCTCGCGACACAGCTTTTGGCGATCACTGCTCTACTGTATTACACTTTATAAAACACAATAATGGACCTAAAATTGATCCCTGGGGAACTCCATGTATACTATTTCTAAATTGTGAATACCGTAAGTAACTTTGTTACTATTTGGTATATTTATATCCACTTCTCGTTTTCTACTGTATTTAGTAAGATGTAATTGTAAATCGTTTGACCAGGGATGGTCTCCTGTAAGACGCAGACGTACCAAGAGTAAAAGTCGACGCCAGGAATCGAACTGTGGCTCTGACCTACCACAGAGGTCCATTAGATGTAATATTTACTTAATCTGCACTGCAATCAAATGACTTGTCAGATGCTGTGTCATTAAGTGCACTGAAGTCTCTTTCGGTCTCGCTGACGAAATATTCCGCTGTATGTTGACATAGAAAGTAGAAGTAAACAAAATGTGATGAAAAGAACTATTAAAGCGCGGTATCAACGAGATAGCGAATGTAGCTTAGTAGTGTCATGTTAACCGGCAGAATCGTCAAGGTTAAAATTATCTTTAAGAGGCTGATGTGGAGTGAGTCGATAGTCAGTTGTTTGCCGTGTTCGTGCGAGTGCTGCGCTAGACAGAAGGATTATGCAGTCCCATAAAGGTTAGTGCTACAGTCAGTTTCAACAGATTGTATTGGTGTGCATGAGAAATGTATCAATCCCAAAATACGTAGAGTTGAGAGTAATAATAATAATAATAATAATAATAATAATAATAATAATAATAATAATAATAATAATAATAGTTTTATTTTCCCTGGCAGAGTTAAGGCCATCAGGCCTTCTCTTCCACTCAACCAGGATCAAATCACATACAGAAAAATGCATACCGGTATAAAAATATTAACTTAAAAATAATAATAAACATAATTAAGTAAAAAAGAGAGATTGAATACATATACACAATCAGTATTAACTTTAAAATAACAATAATAAAAAATATATATAATAAAAAAGAGACTGAATACATAATCACAAACAGGAAAATACATTCTAGTATACAAGTATTAACTTAAAAAAAAAGAATTAATACATATGAATATAATCTCACAACTAAAGGAATAGTACTGTTCTCCAACCAGGAGATCAACCGGGGAATGAATGTGCTTACTATTGCGTCATCTATTGGAACGAAGTAGATAGACGATATTACCGTTATAACGTCAGTTTAAAAACCATACGCTCTCCTCCATATGTTATTTCCTGTATGAAGCGATTAAAAGACCAGGAGATTAACCGTGATCTAATTTTGTAACTAGGGTAGTATCAATATGTGTGATCAATATTATGGTTTGTGCTGTGAGAGCTAGCCAATAGAGATAAGAGTACCCACGTGTGTGACCTTATGACATCTTATGACATCAACATTCATTCACAGCATTATCCCGCTTCGTCTCAGTCCCCGAAGACTTTCTTGTGGTTGGAGTACAGTAGAATTAGTATGATCAGCACAGCACGTGTTACATTGAGACATTGACAATTACCTAGATATTAGTGTTAATGGAAAAAATAAAGTAATGACTGTGTAAAATGATGATAATAATAATAATAATAATAATAATAATAATAATAATAATAATAATAAATAAAAATAATACGTAGCTACTATAAAATTCCTCGGTAGTAAAAATCTTGGAATAAAAAGTTTAAAATAAAATTTGTATGATCTTCTTGCAACAAGTTAATGCAAAGGTCTCAGTCAGTGGCGGCTCGTAATCAGATGATACCAGGAGTTTATCTTTTAGCAACGTCCATTAAATTCACAATCGATATTTTAATGAAAAACTTAACGAGTCTCAGCATTTGTGTTAGTCGATATATATGTAACGCAAGCAACTGCGCCAAAGTGCATGGTTCAAACATTAATTTTTGCTTCATGCAAACGAAAACAAAACACTCGCCTTGCATTAAACTTGTTCACATGTTTGTTTATTTGTCGACATGAAGTTGTTTTTGGTGTCATCATGCCATGGAATCTTGAAGAGCAGAATTAGAAATTAATAGACGCCTGTCATTTTGTAATATTATCTCCCTTAAAAATGTCAAAATGTAGACTTTCATTTGCAATTGAAGACTTCAGAGCCATAGTGGGCCAAGCGCCATACATTAAAAATGGAGGAAACAAGAGTAAAAATTAAATGATTACCATAATTCAATGAAACATGTAGCAAATAATATAAAGTATGAACATTAAAACTAAATGAAATGTCAATCTTCATTAAACTATGGTATTCAAAGCAATAGTGGGCCAAGCGCCATATATTAAAAACGGAGAAAACAAGAGTGAAAATTAAATAATTACCATAATTAAATAAAACATATAGCAAGTAATATAAAGTATGCACATTAAAACTAAATGATAATGATGTCAATCTTCATTAAACTATATTATTCACTTAACTATAACTCTTCCTTTCTTCGTTTTTAGTAAATGGCGCTTGGCCCACTATGACTCTGAACCCTTCAAATATACTTCATTCGAACACCATTGAAGAAAATGAATTGTCCACACGTGTGGAGTAACGATTAGCTCGTCTGGCCGCGAAACCAGGTGGCCCAGGTTCGATTCCCGGTCGGGGCAAGTTACCTGGTTGAGGTTTTTTCCGGGGTTTTCCCTCAACCCAATATGAGCAAATGCTGGGTAACTTTCGGTGTTGGACCCCGGACTCATTTCACCGGCATTATCACCTTCATCTCATTCAGACGATAAATAACCTAAGATGTTGATAAATCGTCGTAAAATAACCTACTAAAAAAACGAATTTGCGAGACGTTGAATTTTGTTTGTTATGCACAAGGATACCTTTTTTTATAATTTAATTATAAATAGTCATCATCACGAATGGTTTAGGTTTAGATTCCTTTGTGTCTAATTCTATGTCTCAGGTTGTTCTTGATTTCACCATCGTTGTCCAGGTCTTCCTTTATCTCGGTACCCTTTAGGTTGCTATTGGAATCCCCGTATAGCCCAATATTTGAAATACGGTACGCAACTCAAACGTTATTCATTTTGGTATCGTTGAATATGAAAGCTTGGAATTTGTCAACATTCAGTTAAACATTATAGATTTATTAATTTGTCCTACTGAATGTTCTCTGTAATATTGACACTTAATATTTGAGGAGAAAAATTCGCTCCGATGCCGGGGATCGAACCCGGGTCCTTGGTTCTACGTACCAAGCGCTCTGACCATGGCAGTTGACATTGGACATATACGTCAACATATATGCCT
>JAJSOF020000029.1:27175784-27270784 GCA_025594305.2 Periplaneta americana | reverse complement strand
ATACGAGGCGCATCCAGAAAGTAAGTTTCCCTATTTAAAAAAAAAAGAACACACACTTTAAGGAAAACATTTATTGGCAACAGGTACAGCAATGTTTCAGCTATTTTTCAACATAGCCACCATCAGAATTGAGACACTTGTCGTATCGTGGGATCAACATTTGTATCCCTCTGTCGTAGAACTCTTACCGCCTGTGAATGGAACCAGCGTGACAGACGTCTTCAACTCTCCGTCGTTGCCAAAACGCTCACAGGACAGGAATTTCTTGAGAGAGAGAGAGGAGAGGAGAGGGAGGGAGAGGGAGAGAGAGAGTATAGGGAGAGGGATATCTATATATATATTATATAATAATAATAATAATAATAAATTTCTAAATTATAGACATCACCTCAAAGAATTTTGAGTGACCACAAGGGTCCTGAATACAATAAACATGTATAATAATGTGATGTGATACATTAAAGAAAAAAGAAAGTTAATTGTTGAAGGCAAATATAAGTTGCCGATGGCAGCTGGCAATGCTTTGTGCATTAAAGAACTTTATCACCAACCGAACCTCGAGGCGGCGGGAGAAGGAATAAGATCTTCAATTTCGAACCACTGCTGCCACGCTACTGGCACCAGGCGGGACCTGTCCGGCTGGCATATGATTGATACGTCATTGATCTGTTACGCATGCGCAATTGACACGGCTAATTACGTTTACTTTCAAGGGGAAAAAATCGGGAAACTTACTTTCTGGATGCCCCTCGTATAAACTAATTTTTTTTTTTTAATTTTGTCGGAACCTTTTTAGTGACGTTAATGTAAAATATATTTTAAAAATATAATTTCAAAACTATTAGCCCTAATGACACCAAAATTTTGTACAAATGATAGCATTGTAGACATATTTATATGGTTTAAAATTCATAAATTTGGGATGAAAATGGTAGAAGTTTTAAAAATCACATGAGTGTCCTCATAACAAAGTGTTGCCACTGTTAGGTGATCCATCGCCTGAAGATGCCCGCCGTGGGCGACGAGTTGCACCATTCAGGATGGAACGTGTGCAGCAGCTGTCATGGGGACCCGTCCAAGACAAGGGACAAGCTCATCCTGCCGTGCCTGGGCAGCGATCGGGTGTACGCTGTTGACACGGGCACCGACCCTAGGGCGCCCCGTCTGCACAAGGTAAAGCCACGGCTGCTAAGATTTCAAACATGCATGTAGGTATTCCATCTCAAATCGACCGAAATATAGAGAAAATTGACCTCGCAATTTTTAAATACAATGAAACTTTTTCTGTTCGTTGACAACTGTGATATAATGCCACCTTTGTGGTTTGAGGCATTAACTTCATAGTGTTTAAATTAAAAAAGTATTTAAATTTATCGTATTTTTCATAAAATTAGCAACTTTAAACTGTTGTGGCTCAAAGCAACCCTTTCACCCAATGATCAAAATCATGGTTTATTTTGATGCTGAAAAATTAAAGTTTATATTGACATGTTAATAGTTTCTCTTACTTTTTATGGAAATGGAGAAATTTAGATTTTTCTTAAAAGTCTTCTGTAAGACGCCTTTGCCCACGAAAAAATATTTTTAAAATATATATTTAATTCCATGCATTGAAAGTACAAATAAACAAATATTTTTTTATGGTGCGACGTTGATAAGAAAGTATTGAAAAATGAAAATAAAGAAACTTAAATAGTACGCAACTAACCAGCTACTGTGAGGCAGCTTAGACAATTAAGGCCAGGAGACATAAACAACGTGTCGTCTAGTAGCGCATAGCTGGGCTAGCTTTATCAAAGCTTTTCATAAACACAGGAGTAAAATGACGCTCAACTCTCGCTTAGCTTCATCTCTCGGCCAGTCGTGCGGTACTGTGCCGTTCAAGTCCAGGCGTATGAAAATAATTTATTTAATACCCTCGAAACTTAATTTCATACCACTAAGCAAACAATGCCAATAAACTTAGTAATGCAAGGTTTTTTCTAATATATTTTTTTACGTTTTTACAAATGGGCAAAAACCTAAAAGTAAGTAAACTCAGATTATCCGTCTCTCTGTATACAATAAAAATAAGGATTACTTCTGTATAACTACCAAATGTCAGCTTCAAAATGAGCTCTCGTTCAATGTTCTGCAGTAAATTTAAAATCCAGAGTTCTGAGCGCTGAAAGAGGCTTGTTTTTATAAAATACGCTAAATTTGTCGCCACCTCGTACGAAAACCGTTTGACTTTCGATAATACATTTTTCAAATGCACTCTCTTCAGCACCTTGTATAAATAGAGAAAAAAATTAGAGTATAAAAAAATGCGAGGTTTTTTACTGATCGATTTCATAGGAATGCAATGCCTTTACAGACCGATTATTTAGTCGTGAATTCAGCGACGTTTGTGTGGGGAACTGTACAAGGAAACTCTCCATTCCGGAGAGAGATAAGGGCGAGCGGTCTGTAAAGGCAAGCGAGTGAATAACCCAAACACCCCTTGGCGTAACTAAATGGACTCGCCTGTCCCACGAGCACACCTCCGGCGACTGTCAGGACTACTGTAAATAATCATACTGTAATTACGTGTGTGTTTCAAGGTTTTTTTTTTTTTGGAGCTGTGTCATTGTTGTTGACACCTTTAGGCCTATGTTATTTGCTGAATTAACGTTAAGTACTGTACGAGTAATTTCACAGTGCCTATGGCGAGACCAGAAAGTAGGCTATGTATTTTTACCTATGAATAGCCAATTAAAGCAAAATGGCTCAGTGACGATTAATTGAGAGATTTACCGCTCTGTATCAGAGGTTAGCGTATAGTAGTAGGCCTATACGATCACCAATTTAGTGGTCCGTGTTACAATTCCAGAGTGGATAGTGGAAACGTATGTTTCTACCGAGAGTCTGTTCTTTAGCCTATATTCTGTTGTCCTGTGTTATTTCAGCGATGAGCCTAGAATAACACGCCAGTGAGCTCTGTAATGTGTTCGCATTTTATTGACTGAAATTCCAAAGAGGTAATTGGTAAATGTAAATAATAATCGAAAAGGAAAATTATAATGTGAAATTATACACTGATTACTCTTAAAGGTCTTCTGTTATGTGCAAACGAATTATTTTATTAAATACAATTTTTCAATTTTTTCTACTGTGATCTGCGAAATTTACCTTCTCAAAGATATTTTTCCATGAAAGCGCTAAAAATGTACAGTTGATCTCTAAATTCTTTTTGTTTTTAGGACCTGAATATAAAGCTATGCTACTTCATGCGTATAACGTATGAATCAGAATGAAGAGCGTAACAAATTTATGGAATGAAATATAGGATGTCCCATTTAAAAAAAAAACATAACTCTGTGTTACCAACTTCTCCAAACGTAATTAATTCTTTGGTCAACCCTGTAACTTATTACATAATTTTTACAGTGGTCAATTAGTCAAATGGCGTCGCGTGTTTTGTCTTAATGCTGCTAAAACATTAGCATTATCCTTATTTCCCCTTTATTTAATTTATCCCTGTTTACTCTATTTGCAAGTTCCATGCGAGATACTCTGCAGTTATCACAGTACTCCCACAGTCTAGTATATACAGTCACGAAGCTCAATACGTACTAAATATGCATACATAGACTGTTGAAATATGCAGCCATAGATAGTTGCTAACCACCAGAATCGCTACTATCGCCTCATCACAGACTCTTACCCTAGCAGACGATAAAATGTAAGTATTGTACTTTCTATATCTATTCTTTTGAAAAAATTAACACCTTCCTTCCACTATTGAAATACGAAATACATAAGGTTTAGAATGTATGTTCGGGTTTTCTATTTCAGTGTTTGGAGCTCAGTGAAATATTATATTATAACTTTATTGCGTATCATTGTAAAGTTTTATTTAGTGTAATGTGTCCATAAGTTCCGTTTACTTCTTGTTGCATAATATGTTGCAGAAATAATTACAAAGTGTTATTTTAATGTGTAAACATAATATGTTCGAATGAACATTTTGAGTTTAGAATTGGAGTTGTTTTGAGGTTTAATAAAAAAGCATTTATATTGTGATTTTAATTTAGCACATCAAGCCTACCTTCCTCAATTGTAGACAGAAAATTTACCATACCACTCCTATGAAATTAGTGTACGTACGATTGTGTTATGCGTCTCTTAGGTAGTAGATAAATACAGTAATTCAGTACTCTATTGTAGTATTAAAATACAGACAAATTGAATGTCTGGGGTTTCATACATGACATTATGTTTAATTATAATGTATAATTGCGAATATAGGAATATAAGTTAAATATAGTAAACATAACCTATAATTTCCATATTACATAACATCAACAAGTTGCATCATATGTAATGGCAGGGCATTGGAGACCACTAAAAAGAGAGAAAGAGGCAAGGTGGCACAGTAAACATAACCTATAATTTCAACATATCTAAATATCCGTGCGGTGCAACTGAAAATTATTGAATCGTGCATACATGAATGTACAAGAATTTCGCAATATTTAATCGATATAAACGCAGGTATTACACATACGAACAACGTAATTTTCACAGCAAAAATAATATTACTCGTAAGTGAGTTATGTCTGAAGTGTCTCATAGTCATTGTTTTAAATTTTATTAATGCAATTACACTACATTTTAGAGAAACATATGTTACTCTTTATGCATTCAGACTAATTTATATGATTGAAACACGAGTCATATGGTCTCCCTTACGGCCTGTATTAGATCACGATGGCAGTGACACAGTCTATTGTTCCTAGTATTCACAGCGCTCCAAGCGGCTAGCAACTATCGTGAGATATGCAAAAAATCATCCCAAGCTTCATGATTGTATATAGTAGACTGTGGTGCTCCTGCAAGACGAAGCAGTGCATAGTGTGATTTGTGTCGCAGGTGGTCGAGGGCGAACTGCTGAGGGCGTTGAACGTCTCCATGCCTCACACTTCGCACTGTCTGCCGTCAGGGGAAATCATGATCTCCACCATAGGCGACAAGAACGGAAACGGCAAGGGAGACTTCGTGCTCATCGATGCAAACACTTTTCAGGTTAAAGGTAACGCAATTGTGTCTCAATTACTGTAAGAGACGTAATACAGTAGTGTTATCCATTCGAATGCTTCTCATTGAATTGTAAAAGAGAGATAATAATATGTAAGTGCAATTTATATGACTTTTAATTACTTTTTTCCCGAGAGTTAAACGATTAATTTAAATTGTCAATAGTGTTAGTATACAGATGAGGGGCTTCGTAACATTTGGCATCAATATCTACAAACAGGCCTGCTAAGTACGTCAAACAGCTGAAGAGTGTTCAAAAGTCATAAATAAAATATCAATTGAGTCAGTGTGTCTTTTACTCTATAAATATGAGTAGTCAATACTTACTTACTTATGGCTTTTAGAGAACCCGGAGTTTCATTGCCGCCCTTATATAAGCCCGCCATCGGTTCCTATCCTGAGCTAGATTAATCCATTCTCTACCATCCCCAAAGGTCTTTTTCCCTCCGGCCTCCCAACTAACACTCTATATGCATTTCTGGATTCGCCCATACGTGCTACATGCCCTGCCCATCTCAAACGTCTGGAGTTAATGTTCCTAATTATGCCAGGTGAAGAATACAATGCGTGCAGTTCTGTATTGTGTAACTTTCTCCATTCTCCTGTAACTTCATCCCTCTTAGCCACAAATATTTTCCTAAGAACCTTATTCTCAAACACCCTTAACCTATATGTTCCTCTCTCAAAGTGAGAGTCCAAGTTTCACAACCTTACAGAACAACCGGTAATATAACTGTTTTATAAATTCTAAAAGCATAAAACTAATTCATTACAGCCACCGCATCTTGGGAAAATCCGCATTTAAATTGAGCCACAACGGAAGTTTATTTTTGTAATTACAGTGTCGTGACACAATCTACTTCGGGAACTGACGAGAAAGTCTCTGTATTTTAATTAGGTGCGGTGCGGGGAGGTATTGATGAATGGAGCACCGCTCTTCCCAGAACTGACCAGAGATAAGATATGTTGTTATGCGTTATGACCTTTTTGATACTAAACAGTTGACATCACTGTCACCACACGATGTTTAATTATACTGTGGATGAAAATATCAGATAGTTTGAGACTAGTTCTGTGTCGGTGTGTGTATAAGTTGGAACTGTTAGTTTATAACTTTTTTATGCTCGACCATGCCGAAATGTAGTAATTATACACCTGGTAGCAGTCCTTTAATGCATGTCATTAAAGTACAACTACTTATTAAAGTACAGGTCTTCAACCAATGTCAAGTCAGCTTTGTACCATTATATCGATTATTCTCGAATATGCAATCGACAGACAATTAGCGAAAAGTCACGGAGGCTGGAAATCCAATACTGTCGCAGAAGGTTATGTTATGTTACTGTAATAATTAGCGTTAATTGTAAATAATATTCAAACAAATTCAATTTGTCATCTCGTTTTTCAATGTCTAATTTAATTTCAATGTTGTATCAAAGTTAATATTTAGTTTACTCTGTAGGTTCTTATAGGCTATCAAGGTCAATGTGGACATCTGTTCCTCGGAAAAAATCAATACTTTCGCGTCTGCGCACATCTCACAATTTACGAGGTATTGCTCAAGGCCAGTTAGATACAAATAAAATGAATAATTTCAAGTTAGAAATATGGTCGAGCATAAAAAGTCGTATGAAACTCGCCTATAATGGTAATTAAGAAGCTCGTATGAAAATTATGAAACTCGCTTGCGCTCGTTTCATAAACATCCATACTCGCTTTTTAATTACTATCATTATAGGCTCGTTGCATAATGTACTATTAAATTTGATCAATGTTTTAACGTTGGCTAGTTACTGTAATGTAGTTAGTATAGGCATCCAACAAACAAAACTCAGTGCGCAGAAACCAGCGGGCGTGACTGTCTCACGCAGATGACGTATGCTCCATTTCCCAGCATGCTCCCCGTCTCCAATCACACCACCGACACTATGCGCATGCGCACGTATTACCTTCTTGTGCTGAACTGAACACGTGTTATTGCTACAGAGTCAGGGAGTCACATAGCGTTTTATATTAAATATTTAAAATTTAAATATGAGGACAGTTCCACTAAAGATAGATACCGATTGTGACTTAGAAAGAGACGATGTTGACATCTTGTAACGTTATATTCACTTAATTGGTTATTGTTACAGCTGCTCTTTGCACATGTCCACAACCGTAGCCGTTATAAGCTATACCAGTAGCCGCTTATTAAAGAACCCGCCTACTGCAGGGGGGTAAGAGGGGTATAGCATGCGCGGCGCGAGGAGTCTGAGCTGAGTTTTGCTTGTAGGATGCCTATAGTGTGTCATTATGTCGTTTTCTGCGAGCAAGAGTGGCGTTATGCTGGCTGTTGCCTGGGTGTATGATTGGCATTACACCACATTCCTACCAGGGCTGATCTCGTGAGCTCCCCACAGTATTTGCGTGCAAGGTTACCCATAAAATTGAATACACCTTGAGCTGGAGCTGTTTGTTCGTTATGCAAGTTGCGAAACCGCTGTATCATGTTAATATTTGATTTTCTCATCTTATCAGTTATACCAAAACACAGATTATGTAACACGCACTGGGAGAAACGTACGAATCACAGTGCCTTCGTATAGGTAGCGAAACTAGTCTGAAAGCACAATAAAGCAGTTTGTGGTAGTCACATTTTATTTAACGACGCTGCATCAACTACGAGGTTATTTAGCGCCGATGAGAGTGGTGATAGCGAGATGGTATTTGTCGCCATAGATTACCTGGTATTAACCTTACGGTTGGGGAAAACCTCGGAAAAAACCCAACCACGTAATCAGCCCAAGCGGGGACCGAACCCGCGCCCGAGCGCAACTTCAGACCGGTAGGCAAGCGCCTTAACCGACTGAGCCACACCGGTTGCTGGTAGTCATATGATTATCCTTTTATTATATTTGCTTATTAAAATCTCACAAGCCAACAAAGATAATTAAGTACTGTATATTACAAGTGAGAGAGCTAAGTTTCACTCCTTTGAGATGATTTTTCTATGCTGTAGTGTGGCTGAGCTCTTGATATGCAAACGGAAACTGAATCAAGATATTTTCAAGTATCTATAAAAGCGGTAACAGATACAATATAAACATTAGGATTTACAAAGTTCCCTATGTCATAGAAATATGTAACAAATTTCGTGATGAAAATATGGGGGGGAAAGAATATATATTTGCGTAATCTTCCTCACTAGTGTGAAGAGATAACATGATGGAAGGATGATTCACTGAATGTGTATGTACACTTATGATATATTTTTGTTGAATATAATAATTTCAAATTAATTATAGAATTGTTATTATGGATTGGTATGCTAACGAATTTCTTCGGCAGCAAGGGAAATGTTAATGAGCTCACGTGAAAACCTCTCCTCGAACTTCGCACATAGTTAGATCTTCACAGAAAATAGACAAATATAAAAAATTAGCTCTCCATATTAACTGTAAAACTCCTAAAATTTCAATTTGAATTAAAGATTATCACAAAATTGAGTAGCCTCCGGCCTTGAGTAGGAAGTGCTCACTTAGCTGGCGCAGAGCATCGGTGTACGACCTTGCTTCACATGTCACGCGATAGGAATGGTAACTCTACTTTCTTCAAGTGAGTCGTCTAGATTCAAAACTCTCCATAATCCTCAAACATGATTTTACAGGAATTGCAATTTTATTTCCATGAAAAAATAAGATTATATCCAGAATATATAGTTTATGAACATTATTATGTGTTAAAATGAGTTTTAGGAAAAGAATCTGAATTGTATATATCAGTAAAAGAGCATTCTCTTGTTCGTTATATTATTTGCTGTCGTATTGTTTTGTTTATATTCCTACTTTGTATATCTTCAGTTTCTGTCATATCGTTATTTTTTTGTAACTATTACCGAGTGAAAACGTATTCATTCATTCATTGCTTTGTTCTTTCGTTCATTCATTAATGAATTAATTCACTCATTCTCTCATACATTAATTATCTCATTCTTTCATTTGTTCCTTCCTTCATTCCTTTGTTCTTTCGTTCATTCATTAATGAATTAATTCACTCATTCTCTCATTCATTAATTATGTCATTCATTCATTCATTCATTCATTCATTCATTTGTTCTTTCCTTCATTGCTTTGTTCTTTCGTTCATTCATTAATGAATTAATTCACTAATTCTCTCATTCATTAATTTTCTCATTCATTCATTTGTTCTTTCCTTCATTGCTTTGTTCTTTCGTTCATTCATTAATGAATTAATTCACTCATTCTCTCATTCATTAATTATTTCATTCATTCATTCATTTTTTTTGTTCTTTCCTTCATTTATTTGTTCTTTCCTTCATTCATTTGTTAATTCTTTCTCTCATTCATTCATTCATTCATTCATTTGTTCTTTCTTCATTCTTCATTCATTATTAATTATCTCATTCATTCATTCATTCATTCATTTGTTCTTTCCTTCATTGCTTTGTTCTTTCGTTCATTCATTAATGAATTAATTCACTAATTCTCTCATTCATTAATTTTCTCATTCATTCATTTGTTCTTTCCTTCATTGCTTTGTTCTTTCGTTCATTCATTAATGAATTAATTCACTCATTCTCTCATTCATTAATATTCATTCATTCATTTGTTCTTTCCTTCATTGCTTTGTTCTTTCGTTCATTCATTAATAAATTAATTCACTCATTCTTCATTCATTCATTAACCACAGATCAACATTTCGCATGAAATATTCTCTCTACTTTCAGGTTTATGGACAAAGAGTGAGGAGAAGGCCAAGTTTGGGTACGACTACTGGTACCAACCACATTTCGACGTGATGATTTCTACCGAATGGGGTGCGCCCAGGAGTTTGAAAAAAGGGGTTATCGTGGACGACGTTTTTGATAGAAGTGCGTATTGACTTAATGTGATTCCTTTTTTACTTTCTCGTTATATGAAGTATAGGAAGCTCATGATATGTTCCAAAACAGAGGAATAATTTTCATTTTAAACGTCCGTCGGCTCCAGTTTCTTGAGCAAAAAAAAGTTTAGACTCATATTGACTTTTACAAATCGTATTTTAATTACATAGTAAATATGTCTTCATTTGAAGGAGTGCGTGATTTCTTCTGAATGCTCTTAATCCCAATTGTGTGCCTCAGATATGTACGGGAGATCTCTTAACGTTTTCTCGTGGAAGGACCATCGTCTGCTGCAAACGATCGATCTTGGTCCTGAAGGCATCGCTCCATTGGAAATACGGTTCCTGCATAATCCACGAGAACCTCAGGGCTTCGTGGGATGTGCTCTCAATGCCAACGTGTACAGGTCAGTGACAGAAGTGTACTTCATAGAAGGAACCGTAGTAGATCATATGGGTTGTTAACTGGAAAGTCTTGGGTTTGTACCCTGGCAGTAGCGAGATTTTTATATTCATGTAAGGCAGAAAATAAGAAAGATTTGGGAATGCTGGGTTTGCTGTGAAAGACCTGCCCTTGAGCAGAACACGATGTATGCATTAGGGTACGTACACGTTAGAGCAACGATAAACGATAAGAGAAACGATCTAGCGACGCTTTGGTATTATCAAAGAATTTTCTTTCGAGTCTCGTCTCGTCATTCTCGTGCGCTTTTGAGTTATCGCTCAAGATCATTCATCCACTTAATGAAAGCATTTGGTCGGCGTGGAAATATCAACTGCTTAGTAACTTTGAATAACAAATGCATCATTGAAATAAATAACATAAATTTGTTGTGTTTAAATGAAACAAAAAGACAAAACTGAGATTTGCCAATATCTAGATAATTAAAATGTTCAATAATAAATCGATTAATACTCGATATTATTGATAACCACCGGTATTTATACAGGTTAATATTATCTTAATTTTAGAGATCATATTTACGACAAGAGCGAATAAAATGGAACTTAAACACGTCGCTTTTATCGTGCATCTTCGTTTGATCGTTACTCCAATATGCACACCTCAATGACAATGCATTTTCAATTCTCTGATATAGCATCGTGTATCCATCGTTTATCGTCGCTCCAACGTGAAATACCCTTAGATATTAAAATTTTCCGTTTGCTCACTGTTTCGTTGAATTTATCTTTCGAGCCTCGTCTCGTCATTTTTTCAAAACTCAACATTCTCAAATAGCTTTGGTCGGTATGTAAAGATTTCTTTATTTAGAATAACATAATCATTGAAATAAATAACATTATAAATGTTTAAATGAAACAAAAAGACAAAACAGAACAGTATCTTAGTCATCAAAATGTTCTGGTTCTATTACATGATATTACCTATGGTTACTAAATAGAAAAAAAAAATTCTAAATTAAATTTGCATTTCTAAACGTAGAAGTTGAAGCGACGATAAATGAAAAAGAAGCAACGATGCTATATCAGAGAGATTGAAGATACATTGTCGTTGAGGTGTGCATATTGGAGTAACGATAAAGCGAAGATGCACGATAAAAGCGACGAAAAAGTTAAGTTCCATTTTATTCGCTCTTGTCGTTCATATGATCTCTGATTAAGATAATATTAATCTGTATAATGACCGGTGGTTGTCAATATATCCGAATATTAATAGATTTATTATTATTTCGGCATATTAAATTAATTGTTGTAGATATTGGCAAATTGATCAGTTGTGTATTTATTCGTCATACGTTATGTGATCACAATAAAAATCACAGCACAACGAATTTATACTACCTTTGGGATGAGAAACGGGTTCAATTTTTACGTATTTAAGTTACATTAACCTTGAACTTAGCAGCTGATATTTCCTATATATCTTCTTTCATTAAGTGGATGCATAGAAAATCTTCTATTGATAAATCAAAATGTTCGCTTCCCGCGTCCTTGTTGCTCCGATATGAACACTTGATGCTTTGATAATGCCAAAGCATCCCTAGGTCATTTCTTTTATCGTTTATCGTTGCTCCAACGTGTACCTACCCTTAGAAACATAAAACATAACATTAATATCTATTTACTTGAGATTGCACACTTGATCTGAAACATATGAAAAGAAAAATCCTAAAAATAAAATGATGTCCCTGTATAAATTCAGAAAAAGTGGTGTAATTCAAAAATAAATTTAAATTTTATGAAACAGCGCAAAGTAGCAATAATATTAATTTTATTTAAACTATTTAGTCAGTGGATAGCACGAGATTGCAGACTTTGCGCTGATTTTAAATTTTTACTTTAAACCTCAGTAGAATTACACCACTTTTAATAACGGCTCAAATAAAGACTGGGGAACGGATTATTATACACTGAAAGATAGAGATGATGTTTCAAATAAGCTACTTGATTGTTTATACATATATAACAGTTGCCAAAGTAGATAAAAGTCCAGTCAGGTATAAACAACTGTGGCGATTCAAGCTGCTTGACTTCGGGACTTCGGGAGTGATCAATCTCGAGTCTCGGAACACTCACAAGCAGTCTTTACGTCAAGGACGCGACGTAATACAACATTGTCGTGTGGGTTTTCGGCTTTGCGGGCGCTGTTAGTCTCGCTTTCTCGATCGTTGTTCATCTCTAGATTGGATGTACGTAATAAATTCCAGAACAGCTCCTAGGTGCACTTAGTTTCTTGGAAGATAAATTGAGTAGCGATTATTTCAGGGGAGGGGGGAGTTTACCGAAGTTTGGTGCTGCCCACACCACTTCCTCCGCGTGCTGAGGTCAAGAAAACACGTGAACTCTACCTCCACCTCATACACTATACGGTGTTATGGGATATCTTTAGGCCTACCCTCACTTTACCTTATGGAAAATCTAAAATATGAGCATTTGAAAGGCTTAGCCTAATAATTTATGAAAATACATTTTCCATCACTTACCTTCCTCACATATTCTAAACCGATCCAGTCGAAGGTGCACTAGCAACATATTCCAGAAGAACTTCTCAAACAAGAGGTTTCATGTGACGCCTTTTCAAAACATTGTCTGCCCATTCTGGTATAGGCTATTTTATCATATAATTACATTAAGTATAGATAGACTATTAAATGTTGGATACAGAGACAAATACCTGAAGAATGGAAAATGACAATTATACAACCAATATTCAAAAAAGGAGACAAATCTAAATGCGAAAACTATAGAGGAATATCTCTACTAAATGCAGCGTATAAAATTTACTCCAAAATAATAACAGAAAGGCTAAAACCTATAAGTGAAGCGATAATAATGGAAGAACAAGCAGGCTTTCGGAAAGGAAGAAGCTGTATAGATAACATATTTGTATTACAACAAATAATAGAAAAGCATAAAGAATTTAATAGAGAAACGCATTTAACATTTATTGATTATATTAAGGCGTTTGATAGAATAAATAGAAATGAATTATGGAGAATATTATATAATAGAGGTATTCCATTGCATCTGTTGAAGTGATTAGAAACATATATAATAATTCTAAAATACAAATAGCTGGTGATACACAGATAAGAGTAGAGGAAGTTAACTTAGGTTTGAGACAAGGCTGCAGTTTGTCGCCGATTCTATTCAATATATATATGGACGAAATATTAAGAAAATGGAAAATAAAAATAAAGAACTATACACAGAATTTTAATGAAGATAATTTCATAATGACGATGATATTCGCTGACGATCAGGTAGTAATAGCAAATAATGAAAATAACCTACAGAGAGCAGTACATGAGTTATGGAAAATAAATAAGAACTATAATATGGAGATATCTGTACATAAGACTAAAACTATGGCATTTTGTGGCAAATCTCCTGTAAGATCTAAAATAGTAATAGGAAACAATATCATAGAACAGGTAAATAAATTTAAATTTTTGGGTGTTACCTTATCTTATAAAGGAGACTATGATCAAAAAGAAAAAATAGAAAAATTTAATTACATAAATGGAACAATAAGAAGAACCCTGAAATCAAAAGCTAGAAAAGATACATTGTTAAAATTTTATAAGGTGATGTCAGTGCCCAGTTTACTATATGGAAGCGAAACATGGGTTATGAACTAAAGAGAGATGCCTCTAGATTACAAACAAATGAGATGAAATTTTTGAGAAGCGTAGCAGGTACAGGAAAATAGAACATAAAAGAGACGAAGAAATAAGAGAAGAACTTGAGATATATGAATGAAACAACAAAATAGAAGAATATAGTAATACATGGATGTCTCACATTTCAAGGATGCAGGAGGACAGGATACCATATAAGTTTTGGAAATATAAACCTCGGGGAAGAAGAAATATTGGAAGACCAGCCAAAAGATGGATGGACCAATTTCAGTAGCTGCTACAGGAATCAATTTCCTAATGCATGAAGGATGATGATGATGATGATGATGATGATGATGATGATGATAGACTATTCCGGTGTATCAATATTTGTTTTGATATTTTGCTGGAACTACGTGCTTCAGCATTAATGACAACGCGGTCTATGATTTTCAATAACAGTTAAGTATTATACTTTCCTAACAATTTGTGGACATAGTTTCTTCAAACGTTTTTACGTACTGCTAGTTTACTTGGAGAATATGCTGGAAAAATGTCGCGAGATTCGGATTGTCACGTAAGATGTAATGTGAAAATAACAAAAATTGAAACTCCAAATTTTTTGACATTTTATTGCGATAAACTCTCATAACATTTTCAGTTTGCTATAAATCGGATAACTTACAACATGTTTATGATAACTGAAATACGATCCTACATCTCAAGGGGGGGGGGGAGGAAACGGTCGATCGTACACGAAGTGCATTCAACCGGAGCCTACTTAGGCCTGTTTGTGGAGTCAAGGATCCTGTCCCTTTAAGAGGTCTATTCCACTGCAAAAATTGATTTCGACATAGGTGCATCCACATTGAATTCTAGCCGAAATTGACGTCGAACTCTGGTGACAGATTTAAATTCATCAAGCCAAAGCATGCACATCACTTTCTGATGTGTTGTCCACATTTTACGTTCAATTAGAATGATTAATGTTGACATAAATTTCAATAATAAATCGTATATTTTTTGTTTTCTTCAATTTTCTAGCTTTGTTGTATAGATTTCTAGTATTGTTCTTATAAAAATAAAATCTTGGAGAGTTTCTGCATCCTATGTCAAACATATATCTTCATTCAATCATTTAGTGCCCAAGGACAGGTCTTTCACTGCAAAACCAGCTTTCTCCAGTCTTTCCTATTTTATGTCTTCCTCTTTGTTTCCTCATATGATCCATATATCTTAATGTCGTCTGTCGTCTGATATCTTCTTCTGCCTCGAACTCTTCTCCCGTTCACCATTCCTTCCAGTGCATCCTTCATTAGGTAGTTTCTTCTCAGCCAGTGACTCAACCAACTCCTTTTCCTCTTCCTGATCAGTTTCAGCATCATTCTTTCTTCACCCACTCTTTCCGACACAGCTTCGTTTCTTACTCTCTCTGTCCACTTCACACGTTCCATTCTTCTCCATATCCACATTTCAAATGCTTCCATTCGCTTCTCTTCACTTCGTCATAATGCCCATGTTTCTGTCCCATACAATGGCACACTCCATACAAAGTACTTCACTAGTCTCTTCCTTAGTTCTTTTTCCAGAGGTCCACAGAAGATGCTCCTTTTCATATAACTCTGTAGAGTGTCCATTTGCTCTTGCCGCTTTCATAAAAAGGAGTAGTAGCTTCCTTTTACATCTGATCTCGTAGCTTCACCCTCTTTCCCGTTCCTCGTAGGTCCTCATATATGAATATTGAAAGTTTAACAAATTCAAAAACTGTTGTCGAAAATGGCCATAAAGTCATTGAAATATGCACTCGTGCTTACTTATACATAGCCTATACTGTTTTCGCTGTAAGAAAAATCCTAATGTAAACACAAGCACTTGGCTGTCATACCCGTGATTGGCTCACAGTCGAAACACTCACACGACACAGGAAAATATAGTCCGTATTTGGAAACTATCATCTTGTATTATTTAAAAATAAACAATTGAATTCTAGTTGTTAAATACAATGAAACATATAACTTCACTCATATGTAAAACGATATGTAAAAGAAAAGCTACTTTTTTGTTTTGTTATGTACTATGAACGCGGATGAATACCAACAGTAATACCGAAGTAGTCTGTTTTTGTAACAAGCTGGCGTCACTTCAGCTCGTAGTTGTTCACGTAAGCACTTGATACTGAAGTATGGCTTCTGCATCCTCGGTGTATTAAACATAAGAGTAGAAACCCTCTCAAAAGCGGAGAAAAACAAATAGTCCTAAATGTATATAATAAGTTATGTGAGTTTTAATTAGAGTAATTATAAAGTAAATGTTTCCTAAGCAAACGAATGCATAGTAGTGAGGTTAGGCCTACTTGACGAATAACGGGAAATGTTTAACATGAAACAGAATGTATAACAGTAGGCGGGAACACGTACTGAGAATCTATGGCGCCAAACAGCGGCCAATAAAGCCTCACTTTAGTCACGTGGTATTGTTTATATTAGGATTTTTCTTACAGCGAAAAGATTATATGTCTGAAATGCAGGTAGTAGGCTATCAGTGGCGTAGCGTCAATGTAAGCTAAAAAGCTCAGCTTCCCCAGTGAATAATAATTTCCTAATAAACCTGCAGTCTATGGACAAAATTATTGATTAATTTTAATAGAATTTATATTTACGCGTTAAATATTGTGATGCAGCAGCTCAGGATGATTTGTGATGCAGCAGTAAACAAGAAGCCTGCACACACCAGCTTCCAAGCAGACTGGTTTCTCACACTCATTCTTCTGTGTAACCCACCCCGCAGATTTTCCATCCCTTTCTAACTAAACTACACTGGTCGCAAGGCTCGCAAAAAGCTAGCTTTGAGATTGAAAATAAGTAGTTTCCGAGTTATCCCTTTTCGTCAGTTGTGTTCGGTTGAAGTGTTAGTGTGCATTGTGGCTGATATAATAAATAATGAGTGAAATAACAGTTCCTGACACCAATTTACTTGAATTTTTTAGGACAATTCTATTATCAAGACTGACTTACGAACAAACAAAAGTGTGATCTAAAAAACAAATGACCGACTCCCTTGTTGTCAATGAAGGACACAACCAAAAGACAGATGCATACTTACGATACTAATGATATCTATTGACCGTTAATATTGTGATTCCTCTAACTATGACAGGGAGTGAGCTAATGTTATACGTGTGCGTGTCTATTTGTTAGAGATACGTGTAAACCGTGAAATCAAATTTTACTACGTACCATTTGAGGTCATGCCTTATTGGTGTTACTTACGAGATTCCAACCAATCTTCGACTGCTGACTTGAAATTGACTACTATTTATTTTAAGACTAAATTTTTGTAATACGTTTTCTCATATTGCATGAAAGACAAATTGGATTAGCTTCCCCTGCTCAAAATTTCATGCTACGGCACTGTAGGCTATTGATGATACAAAAGGAGAGGAGTTCGGCCGGCGCCGTGAATCGAGTCTCGGCATAGCTCAGATGGAAAGAGCGCTCAGCGCGCAAAGCTGAGAGGTCCTGAGTTCGATTTCCGGTGTCGGATCGAATTTTTCTCAAATAATACGTACGTACTGTACAATGTTATGTTGTTTTGTGCCAACAACAGATTTTTGTTACGCAGTATTGTAAGGATATGTCATTACCTGCAGATTCTTCCGTAAGGACGACGGAAAGTGGGACACTGAGTTGGTTATCGACATTCCGGCGAAGAAAGTGGACGGCTGGATGCTTCCTGAGATGCCAGGTAATATATTTCCCATTTGACGTACTATTTGTTGTAGAATAGACTTAGTATTTTGAAACTTCTAACAAAATGAAGTTTTGTTAGTAAGATTCTCACTTCTTTTATGCGGAACCATTTTTTGTCATTGGATAGCATCTGTTCATGTAACTGACAAGGTTCATATCACTACTAGGTCTCATAACTGACATCCTCCTGTCGCTGGACGACCGATTCCTCTACTTCAGCAACAATTTGCATGGGGATGTGCGGCAGTATGACGTGAGCGATCCCAGACATCCTCGTCTCGTCGGGCAAATTTTCCTGGGCGGCAGAGTACTCAATGACAGTCCTTACAAAGTCACGGAGGACAAGGAACTGAAGGTAAGCGACTTGCTGGATGAATCATTACCTTTATTACTTCAAATGTGAATAGAGGGGGCTAGTTGCGAAGCTAAGGTGTAAAATACTGAGTAGGCTGAAAAAAAAATCTGCTTACTTTATATCTTTTTATACTGAAGATGTTTCTCGGTTTTTATATCAACACTTGTTCGTGACAAAGACCCCACAAGAAGATGATGACCACTTATTTTCACTCCCAAACATAATACAGATATATAACAATATCGCTCATTTGCGATAAGAGAGGCACAGCTCGAAATTTTTCATTTTTGAGATTCTTACAAAAATGAACTCCAAAAGTAGTATATTTTTATCAGGAATAACGACAAATACATGATTACATTATTTTTCCTCCAGATGTCAGATGTGTCTTTATTAAATTGTTTTAATCTAACAAAATCATTACAACAAGAAAGACTTAATTAATCTAAACAAAATCTTTTCAACAAGAAAGACAGAATTTGTGTTGTCTTTTCATTGAATAATTTTTCTTCGGCTGAAGGAATTATTCTGCGTTGTGTCATTATTTTAGATAAGTAACAAGTAACCGAGACTCCATAATTTCCACAAGTTTATAATGAAAAAATAGGTATAAGTGAGAGGTAAAAGGCAGATTTACTAGATCTGATTAAACCGAATCACATTCCAAGCTTCTATAAAGAATTCTTTGAATCTCTGAAAGTGTAGAGAGGTGTTGTGAACTGTATTGAAAGTGTCGTGCTGGGCAATTTATTTCTAAAATAATTTTGTGTAAAGAATTTCAGATTTTGTATAATGCTTTCTCAATCTAGATTGTTGCTATTATATTATTATTTCTAGCATAATTCATAGCCATGTATTTAAAAATAGTCTCTAAATTATACGATTAATTATAAAGTATAATTTCCATAAAAAGTTATTACATTCGTTTGTCAATAAAACATATTTGTTAAAATTTAAATTTATTAATAAATGTCACAGGGCATCCTTATAATATTATTACGTAATGACATGCCAATATATTATTCCATTGCATTACTTTATTGAAAAATTACTTTTCTACAAACACAATAATTGTGCAGTTATTTTACAATTGCAATAATTGTACAATTATTGTATGTCAAGTAAATATTCTCACTGTCATAACTAAAAACAGACATATATTTATTTAAAAAAAAAGAACGACACAACTTAAAATAATTGTTGAAATTATTGAAAATGATTAATAATTATGGCACTATACGCTACAACACTAGAAATATAATACATGTACAAAATTGCATTCCGTTTGGAAAAAGCATGTGCCTACAATTTGATTTTTAAGAATATGAAAATTTTAAAATGCTTCTCCTGTAAAATTAAGTTGTGTCACTCTTATCGCAAATGAGCGATATGATTTAATTGTCTCAGAGCACAATTATAATATCAAATAGTTTGTTTTATTTTCAGTCTATCACTTATCAATGTATTGAGGCAGAAAATAATTCTGTTACATCAATTACAGTATATTAAATTATGCATCACGAATATTTTCGACTTTTCAAGTAAGTCATCTTCAGGTGATGTGATTTTCTGACAAATGCAATTGAACATAGGTGAAAAAATACAATGATAAAAACGCACATATAAAACACAAGTAAAATTTTAACCTTGCTTCTTCATTTTAAAAAAATGGTTATAAATCATGGCTTCAAACATAGTATTGAATTAAAATATTCAGATAAAAACAATCAAATGAATATGACTGCAATTAAGGGAAGTATATTTAAGTGGCAAACAATTCTTCAACACTGGCACAAATATACTGTTTGTCATATTCATTTGATTGTTTTTATCTGAATATTTTAATTCAATACTATGTTTGAAGCCATGATTTATAACCATTTTTTAAAAATGAGCAAGCAAGGTTAAATTTTACTTGTGTTTTATATGTGTGTTTTTAACATTGTATCTTTTCACCTATGTTCAATTGTAGTTGACAGCAAATCACATCACCTGAAGATGACTTACTTGAAAAGTCGAAAATATTCGTGATGCATAATCTATATATATATTGTAATTGATGTAACAGAATTCTTTTCTGCCTCAATACATTGATAAGTGACAGACTGAAAATTAAACTATTTTGATATTATAATTTACGAACTTATCTGAATTCTTAATAAATTCAGAGCACAATATCAGCCAAGAATATTTCTTATACTACCATGAAAATTGAAATGTTCTATTTTCTTTTCCTCCAGCCGTAAATGTAGTGTCGATCTTCTCTGTAAGCTCATTTTGTTTCATACGCCCAACTTGAAAACGGTTTCTCTTTTAATTCTGCAAATAATGACCACAATGTTCTCTCAATATGAGGCATTTTACACAAAATTAGTACATAACACACGGACGCATGCACTTTTGATTACACTAACACTCAACAATGCAGCGCAATCACAGAACACTGACATAGCGCGGTGTATTATATCACGGTGAGGCTAGCCCCGCTTCCTACTACTTAGTCGTAGCGAATCAAACCTCTTCCTCCCCGGCCCTCCATCAAGCTTGCGAGTGCTGCTGCCTGTGAGCGAGGACATCGCGCTTCGCAAACAAACAAGAAAAAAAGAACACCAAAAAAACTTTATACTTAATATCAATTTAAGTATCATTAATAAGTATAGGTTTAATGATTATATTGGAATTAAAAGCAAAAATGTGTTGAAATTCGGGGTGCATTTTAATTATAGAATTATATAATCTTGGACCTAAACTAATACTGTGATTTAAACCTGCAGTTGTGAAAAATGTTTGCTCTCGTAAGGGTAAATTCTTCCAGTATTGTAAATATAACAAAATGGTATATAATATTTACGAATTTTTGTGAGAATACTGTGCTTGAATAATGTGTATTTTTATAATTGTTCAGTTTTAAAGACTTTAAATTCAGAAAACATTAATTTAGAAGGGTAATCAATAGGTTTTTAAAAGGATATTTTAACTATTGTTTTTGTAAAAAAATTTATAGGATCTAATGATGGACTAAAAACTAGAAAATTTTCAATGCAATTCAATTCAATTCAATTCAATTCAATTCAATTCAATTCAATTCAGTTTATTTGGCCATTAGACATACAGTTTTAGGGGAAGAAAAGTAGTTCTTTTACGTAAACTGTCAGAATACATTGAAAAAACATATAAATACATTTTAAAAAACATTAATAAAAGAAACAGTAAAATTTAAATTGAAAAATAATACAATGAAAACATGAAATAATTTGAAACTTTTAAATTGAAGAAAACTAACTAAATTGCAATTAAACTTGTTTATTAAAATACAATTTCATACAAATTTGTGTTGAAAAACTCAGCAATATAATAAAAGGCCCTTTTATTTAAGTTATTTAATAACCAATTGTAAAATCTAGTTTTGAAGCTATTGATTGGTAATTTGTAATATTGACTTGGGAGCTTATTTGAAGTTCTACCCCACGCAATTATGCCATATTGGATGGTGGACTGAAAAACTAGAGAAAGAAATTGTACGCAATATACTGATTGATAAAATACGGCGAAGAATAATAAATTTATATATTGTTGTAAGTGATATACTGCATAGATAAGAAACATGAGTAATACCATTTCAGATGCTCCTCAATGACGATGCCCAGATATTTCACAACTGCTGCTTCTTTCAAAGGAAGACGTTTACTATTAAAAATAGAAATATCTTTGAGGTTAGAGTTTTTCGGGCTAATAGGCTGTGGTCTACTGGCGATGTTACGAGCCGAAAAACTCTAACCTCATTGGCGCTGGCCGTGAAAGCCTACATTCGAAGAAATATCTTTGTTTTCTATAGGAACAGCCTAAACCTGTATACCTCAAGGGGAAACGGTTGTATGGAGGACCACAGATGCTTCAGCTTAGCCTGGATGGAAAGCGCCTTTACGTCACAAACTCACTCTTCTCTCCCTGGGATAAGCAATTCTACCCAGAAATTGTCAAGTAAGTCATAAGTCACTTTTTATTTTAATTTGATTACATTGTAAGGATTTTCCGAACGCAGCGCGTAATATTCAAGTTCATAATCCTGCAGTGCAGTATTGCCAATTCTGCGGTTTTCCCGCTAGATCTAGTGTTTTTCGGCGTTAGTTTAGCGGGTAAAATTTATAAAATTTGTATTGCTGATATAGGGATTTAGCGGGTATTTTTAGCACTCACAGCGGCAAAATAATATAATTTTACATTGACAATATAGCAATTTAGCGGTTTCTGCACGGCTTCACAACGGATTTTTAAGATTCGAGTTGGCAACACTGCTGCAGTGGGCAGTCCTTCAGCTGCCAAGCAGCTAGGCGGTCGGTTTGGGTCCCATTCAGGTCTGACAAGCAAACATTATGATGGGGGCAGATAAAAAAGTTATTTTTTTCTTCCATCATGTTAATAATGTCAAAAGAAGTGCTTATATAAATTTTGGCCACTCGACCGCAATTACGAGAGCCGTAAAAAATTAGTTCGCCAGGGGCCGTTAACAGAAAGAAAACACAATTTCATTGGAACAAATTACTAGAACAGACTCAGCAATTGTTGAGCTATTTTTCAACGTATTCCTCATCGTAATTGAGACATTTGTCATATCATGATATCGACAGAGAGGTGCAGACGGTTGACAAACGCTGGTTCCGATCCCAGGCGGCTGACTTCTATGATTCAAGGGTACAAAAATTGATGCCATGGTATGACAAATGTCTCAATTCCAGTGGAGGATATGTTGACAAACAGCGCAATAATATTGCTGTATCTGTTTCAATAAATCTTTCCATGCAATTGTGCTTTTTTTCTGTAAACGGGCCCAGGAGAAATCACTTTGTGGACGGTCTCGTAATTGCGGTCGAGTGGCTAAAGTTTGTATAAGCACTTCTAATTGATTTTTCTCAACAGAAGTAATTGCTAAATTACTATAAATTGGTTTAACATACCATTACTTCCTTTCAGTCATTTGATGATTCATTTACTTTAAAATTAATTAGTGAAACTATTTATTGAAATTCTTGTGCAGGTCTGGATCCTACTTGGTGGTGCTGGACGTGGATACTGACAAAGGCGGTCTTACGTTGAACCCCGATTTCTTTGTAGACTTTGGAAACGAACCCGAAGGTCCAGTGTTAGCCCACGAGATCAGGTACCATTATTGTCTTCATTTTAAATAAGACCGGAGTAGGCTATAATTTTAATTCCCAAAGGGGGTGGGAGCACCGAAATCCCGTTCGGCTATCTGTGAGGTGTAATGAGTAGTAAGAATAAAGCTTAAGTACTTTCTCAAAGTTTATACTTTTGAGTATGAGCACTTCCTGTGATTATATACTCATAACCACTGGAACATACTCATATTCGTAAGAATAAAGACATTCTACCTAACGCGAATATATACTCATCTCTACAGCCTTCTTGATCGTTTAAAAGTTAGTATGTACTCATGTTACCTATCCGCTTTGACCACATTGCACCGTGATGCTCAATTTTTTTTATAGACTTTCACATGCTATCCGCATGCTGTAGTGGTTTGTGTTTTGCTTTTTATAAATAAATAACTAAATAAATAACTAGATAAGTAAATAAATAAATAAGTAATTAAGTAAATAAATAAATAAACAAATAAATTAATAAATTAAATAATAAAATTAATTAATTAAATAAACAAATACATAAGTAAATTAATTAATTAAATGAGTAAATAAATTAATTAAATAAACAAATAAATAAATTAATTAAATAAAAAATTAATTAAATAAATAACTAAATAAGTAAATAAATAAATAAATAAGTAAATAAATAAATAAAAATAATAAAATTAATTAATTAAATAAATAAATAAATAACAAATAAGTAAATAAATAAATAAAAATAAATAAGTAAATAAGTAAATAAATAAATAAGTAAATAAATAAATAAACAAATAAATTAATTAAATAAAAAATTAATTAATTAAATAAACAAATAAATAAGTAAATAAATAACTAAATAAGTAAATAAATAAATAAAAATAAATAAGTAAATAAGTAAATAAATAAATAATTAAATAAATAAATAAACAAATAAATTAATTAAATAATAAAATTAATTAATTAAATAAACAAATAAATAAGTAAATAAATAACTAAATAAGTAAATAAATAAATAAGTAAATAAATAAGTAAATAAGTAAATAAATAAGTAAATAAATAAATAAAAATAAATTAATTAAATAATAAATAAATAAACAAATAAATAAGTTAAATAATAAAAAATTAATTAATTAAATAAATAAGTAAATAAATAAATAAATAAATAAATAAGTAAATAAATAAATGAATAAATAAGCAAACATGAAACAGAGAGTGAATCAGATAAGTGATGTTAATAAACAGGAAACAAGAAAATAGTAGTGAGAAATCGTCATTACGGGATGTTGGATAGAAATTACAAATCCATTTCTAGAATTCCAGTTATGCTAATTCTATTTTTTTATTATAGAGAGTTATATATATATATATAATATAAAGTTACAAGTAATTGCATTTTGCAATTCAAATTTTACAAAATATACTGTAATTGTTCATTATATTTAACAATACAGTCTAACCCTGTAATCTGATAGCCATTCATATTTTTATAGGTTATGTTTTTTATGAATAACAAATACGTGTTTAACCTTTTTCACATTCACTTTTGTTAAAGGCGTCTGAAGTTCACGTCTTTTTCTAAATTTTTCCATGAGGTACTACATCGTTCATAAATTCTGCCATTTCTTTTTTATTTAACTTTAAACTGAACACAAATCAACAAATATTCAGAATTAAGCCTGCTACAAACCATACTCAGAATAACATGAGAACGAACTTATAAATATGAGAATATATTAGCGTTTATTCTTATCAAACATGAGTATATATTCTGTATAAGATGGACACTTGAGTATATTCTACTATGCTTCCATGTTATGAGTATGTAATCAAAAATGAGTAGGTACTCAAATGTTTTTATTCTTACTAACAAGAGTATAAACTAAAAAAAGTCCAGTATATACTACATACTCATGTTTATTCTTACCACGGAATGTGTTTGCTAAGAAACATGAGATTAATGAACATTTTTTGGTATATTTGAGGCCCGGTATTACCACAGAGATGAGTCCGACAGTTCCCTAGCGGCCACTAGAATCACGCTGTAGGTGCCCTGACCGGCATCTGTTCATGTTCTTAGGCATTACAGAGAACAAGTTTACCTGTTCATCTGATTTTTTAAAATTTTTATTTCAATATGTTATTTTACGACGCTCTATCAACATCTTAGCTTATTTAGCGTCTGAGTGAGATGAAAATGATAATGCCGGTGAAATGAGTCCGGAGTCCAGCACCGATAGTTACGCAGCATTTGTTCATATTGAGTTGAGGGAAAACCCCGGAAGAAACCTCAACCAGGTAACTTGCCCCAACCGGGAATCGAACTCTGGCCACATGGTATCGCGGCCAGACACGCTAACAGTTACTCCACAGGTGTGAACTTCATCTGATACTTCAATACTCGTAAGGGTCGTAAGATCTGGGTAAATAAGCTATATTACCTCTTATTCATATCTCAGAAATGTGGGAAATTTTATTTAATGATTTCAGTATTGGTGAGATAATGGTACAGCAATAATGAAAATGCCATAGAAACCACGGAAAGGAGAGAAAGAGGGGAAGTAACCTGTTCATAGCAACTTGTTTTTAACACAACCGTGAAAGCTTATGTTAGAACCCTAATCTGCTTCATTTCTGGGAAAATATGTTTTTTTTTTTTAATTTGTTGTTTTACGACGCTTTTTCAGCTGCTATGCAAGGGCGGCTTTCGAAAGGGGGCTGCGGAGCTGCAGCACCCCCAGACATTTGTGGCTCTTGTCTCGTTTTATGTTGTGAAATACATTTATTATACAGTCTCTATTTAGCGGCTCGAATTTTTAAAAAAAAATTCGCTCTCATTGACATGCACGCAATCACTTCCTCCCCTTTTGCTGCCAGAGCGAACCGAGAGACAAGGACTATGGGTGAAGCCACTTCCTTCCCTGGAGCTGCCAGTCTCGTCTCGGATGCTTTGCGCGTTAGTTTTATCCCTCCCTCTGCTGCCCCTCGCCTTGAATCCAGCGTTTCCAGGCGCTGCAAAATTTGCAGAAGTTTGTCAGTAGCGCGCAGTTTTAAATACATTTTCTTTAATGTTGTGAGTATAACAAGTGCAACAATGTTTAATTCTGTACAATTTTTACAGTCTATTCAGTTCAGTACCTTAACAATTCAGGAGAAATGTGAAATTAAGTACCCATCAGTTGAATCTCATAATGGAAAGAGTTGCTAAACAAAATACAAAGGCTAATTTATCCAGTGTCCCTGCTTTCTTCTCTCGATCTCACACAGTCTGTATTAGATTAATGTGTTTCAAAGACAATTCCATCAGCTGAGGCAACAAGGTGGAATTTTAAAATAAGAACAGTAAATGTTGTTCATGAGAAGAAGGAGGCATTGCTAGAATGTTTTCAAACCATAATGGAATCACAATACAACAAACAACATCACAATAAATGAGGCAAGCGCCCTGGTGCGTACTCTCGAAGATCCTGAATTCAATTTCTGGCTCAGTTTTTCCATTTATTGATGTATCATGTAGATATATTATTCAACCAACTACAACATCGCCAGTTAGATATTTCTAAGGTTCAATCTGCATATAAAAAAAGTTAAATTATGGTTTATTTAACGACACTCGCAACTGCAGGGGTTATATCAGCGTCGCCGGTGTGCCGGAATTTTGTCCCGCAGGATTCTTTTAAATGACAGTAAATCTACTGACATGAGCCCGTCTCATTTAAACACACTTAAATGCCATCGACCTGGGCCGGGATCGAACTCGCACCGACTATGCTACCGAGGCCGACTCTGCATATCAAGCTTTGTTAATGCCATACAGACAATACGGAACAGTGCACAGTTGAGCAGCGAGATCTGTGAAAATGAAAACCCTAAAAAGCGTCGTAAGGTCGAAGGGATTCAGACAAGGGTTGCGGCAGCCAAGGAAGTGTGACCTCATTATCACACAAGCTAACACCCGATTCCAGTTCATAGATCATCTGATATTATCTTTTCTTCGGTGTCAAGAAAAATTTGAATGCTACAAAAGCTCATTTCCTGAAAATGACCTGAATATATGTGTGAAGCTTTTTCCAATGTTCGATAAAGACAAACTAAAAACGGAACTCACTTCTATCAGAGACAAGAATTCAGAAATATCAGTGACGCAGTCAAGCTCTTGCAGGACTCATTTCAGAAGTTGTGGAACTACTACGCATGGCTATCACCATATCAATGACAACTTCCGAACCAGAACGTTGCTTTTCGTGTTTGAAGAGAGTAAAATCCTATCTCAGAAATACGATGAGAGGAGAGAGACTGACCGCATTAGCTAGGTTTTCCATTGTAAAGACTATGTTAAACGACATATCGGATTTTAATAAGAAGATGATTCAAAAGTTTGCAACATACAAGCCAAGGCGCATGGAACTAATCTTTAAATAAGGTAAGTTGTATGGTTTATTTTTGTACGCAGCCCCCCTGAATTCAATACCCACTCACCGCCACTGCTGCTATGGTTATCCAGCGCCTGAATGAGGTGAAGGTGATAATGCCAGCGAAATGAGTCAAGGGTCCAGCGCCTAAAGTTACCCAGGATTTGTTCTTAATGAGTTGAGGGAAAATCCCGGAAAAACTCAACCGTGCAATTTGTCCCTACCAGGATTTGAACCCGGGCCCGCTCGTTTCATGGTCAGGCATGCTAACAGTTACTCCACAGCGATGGACTCCTTTCATTTTTACATTCTAACTCTATACTGGTAGCCCTGCAGAAAGACATCTATCCGCGCATGCGTATTTTCATCCAACTCTCACTCTTGTCGCAACCCTACCGCGAAGTACACACCAGTACAAAATATCGTCAGTTGTCTCTATTTGTAGTACAGATCTCTGTGTACGTGCATGCTCTTTTATCATCATAATGGAAGGTACCGCACGATACAAGTCACTTGCCACATGGAGAAAACAATATTATTTTGAAATGAAATGTAAGGAACATGGAAAATTTAAGAAGAGCCACTATAACAGCGATGGGGAAAAGGGGTGAAACGAACATAAGCAGCAACTTACTCACTCCACAGCAAGGTCAGCGTATTTCGTTTGATTGTTTACAAGGCGAGTCCAAAGCTGTCAGCGTATTCCGATTCTCACCGGTCCGGTGGCATCAATGACGTCACGTTGCAACGAAAATAAGGAACAAAACTGCTGGAAGAATCGATGCTGTCATGGCGACTGTGTAAGTGGTTATCTGTGCTACGCTAGCAAAATTTTGCGAAATTTCCGTACTGCCATCTCGTTCAAATAAAAGAGATAATAAACAACTTATTTCTTGAACCGGTAAGTAATAACGGGTCCGTTGACATGTTCGCTCATAAGCCATTAACATATTGTTTTTACGTTGTGCTCATTACAAACAATACAGCAGAACACACCGCCATGACACAACAGTGCACGATGTCATTCGTCTGCTAATTCCCGCCCTATACAAGAACCAATCAGATTCACTGATGGCGGCTGATGGAGCCTTCCACTACCTCTGCAAGTTGATGGCACCGATGCGACACCGGTGGAGCATCAATGACGTCATCGGTGGAATTCGGTACACCGTGATGCCATCGGATTGCTCACCGGTGAGATTCGGAATACGCTCTGTGCAATGGCGTAACCCAGTAGAAACGCGATGTAATAGTTGTGTTGTTGTACTCCTGACCTAAACTAATAGCGTGCTGATAAATGTTAATAGGACGAAGCAAGCGTTTACATTTTAATTAAAATATATTTACATAAATAGAACGAAAATAATAAATTGTGTTACTTCATTCCGTAAACAGATCGAATGAGTAATGAACAAAGTAAATAGACTGCAAATACTTTTCTTGCAACAGATGAACTGACAGCACCAATAATTAACAAATATATAAATAAGGTTACAAAAACAACAGTATAATAATAATAATAATAATAATAATGATAATAATAATAATAATAATAATAATATATTTATTTTATTTTATTTATTTAGAATATTAACGTGCAAAACAACAGCACAAGGCCAATTACAGTTTAGCACGATACAAAACAGAACAAAACAACAAATGATGTTGAGAATGAATGACAGAAAATGGCAGTGAAATGAAGTACAAACAATATAATAGTCTACATCAATAATTGATCAAATGCAACAGAGTAGAATAGCATAAATAATTATAAAATTAGTACAATGAGATAATTGAAATAGTGGAATAGTCTACATTAATCAATTGACCAAATGCAACAAATAAATGGACAAATGATTAGTGAGTTAATTAAAAATGAAGCCTGGAATAATATGAGTATTGTAATGATATGCAATTGACAAGAATAGTATGATATATCTTAACAAATGGCATTATTAATAATACTGACATAAAAACTCAAAGATATACTAATAATAATAATAATAATAATAATAATAATAATAATACTTTATTGCCAGAACAAAGATACATAATGAATTTTTAATATAAAACACTCTAGCACCCCAGACAGAAAGAGTAAGTTACATACTCGTTCTTAGGGAGCATTCCACATAGCCTAATGTTAAGACATTTTATCAAATAACAGAGTAAAAAGTAAAAAAGAAGAACAAGAAGAAGGAGAAGAAGAAGAAGAAGAAACATAGGTATCACAATAATTGAACTTTAAATTTTCTCTGTTAACAGCAATTTTTAATTGATTTTTTTTTAATAAAGAGCATTAGCAAATTGTATGTTTAGGAATTTAGCTATTATCGTGTTATAAAACCTTCGAGAACACCTCTGCTATACTGTATGTTTTGAGAAAAGATAACTAACACGAAGTATGCTAAACAAACTGAAGCTGGCTTGTCTTTGGTTTTTAATAAATGTTTTAGTCCTTCCAATTTCTTATTGCGAGATGGCCCTATTTAAAAAGGACATAAATTAGCGTTTAATCTGTAAAACGACTACACAAAACCGACGCTATACTGTAATAATCAGGATTTCTTTTATAACAATGTCATCACGATATAAATACAAATTCAAATTTTTATCTGCCAAATTCTTCTCATTATAATGTTCTGTTCATGGGGAATTTAAAATGCCGGAACACACCCAACAAGGAGCAGAAAAATACGTCCTTGTTGCACAACAAACACAATGCTTTGTTATTTCGAGGAACACAAAAGTACTTATATTCTCATTCGCTTTTGTAAATGTATCTTTTTACTTTGCTATGGGACATGATTCCACCACTGATACTCGCAGACTTGTTGAGACAGAGTGGTCGCAATGTGGACGGAAACAGATACAGGAATGAGTAGTTTGCTAGCTAGCAGTGGGAGGGGTTCAACTATGATTGAGGGGAAGGGAACACAATGTGCTACTTTTCCCTATTGCTGCACTGTAACGACCGCGACGAAAACAATAAAAACCACGATAAGAACAAAGACAAAGACAACGACGACAAGAACTAAGAAAAGGATTACGACATGGACCACGATAAGGACTACGACAGTGATCACGATAAGAACTACGACGAAGACAACAAGATTCATGATGAACACCATGACAAGGATCACGATAAGGAACATGACATGAACAACGACAAGCACCATAGTCCATGTCATGATCCCAGTCGTGGTCCTTATCGTGATCCATATCTTTGTCCTTGTTAGGACCCTTACTGTGATCCTTATCATAGTTCTTATCGTGATTTATGCAGTTGACCTCCTCCTTATCGTGGACCTTGTTTTTATCGTGGTCTTTACCGTGGTCGTTGTCATGGTATTGGTCCTAGTAGTGAACCCTTTCATAGTCCTCGTCGTTGTTAATGACAGCTCTATTTGTTTGGTCTTAGGAAGTTACACATCCATTCACAGTTTGCATAAAACCTGTGTGCATGTGTAAATTAATAAAGTGAAATTTGAATTTGTTCCGATTTACTTGATGAGTAATAATAATGCTTTCTTTCTGCAGGTATCCAGGCGGAGACTGCACCTCTGACATCTGGTTGGCCGAACGTTGATGCCATTAGATCTGCACTTCATATCTTTGTAGTAAATTTAAATGCTTTTAGAAAGTATGTACATAGTTTCTATGTAACTTGCAAAAGGTCTAGATTTATGCACATTACATTATTTTATATACTTTTTAAATTATGGACAAATATATATTGTACTGTAGATATTTGAATAATATTTGCACTTTTTAGAATATTTGCATTTACAAGTTATTTTATTTGTTTCTGTCTCAGTTATTCTCTGTTAAGTTTAAACTACTGGTCGTTATAGGAAGATTGTAGAATATAATTTCTGGATGACAATTTATGGCTCATTACAAATTCTGAGCGTTATCTTCATATGAATATGATGTGGTTATTTAGTTGACGCTGACAACTGAAACAGATTTACTGTGGAATATGGAAAAATATTATCAGAGTATCAGAAGTTTTTCAACAGTAATATCACTAGAGGTTTTGATTTATCTAGAGAAAATCAAAACTCGAGTGGGATTTAATTGACTGTTACACGATTAGAAGAAAGTATATCTAAAGATTAGAAGAAATAAAGTACCTACTCTAATACAATGAAATATTAATTGACTTACTGAAATTCTATTACACTAATGCTAGCTTCACTAAAACATTTGAACGGAATCGCCATTTTCAGTTGACTGTCTATGCTGTAAACAAATGACGATCGGAAAGCTTGTTTTATAGTATCGCAAAGAATTTTGCATTTTGAAATGTTGGCAAAGAAAGAAACAAATGCTAGGGTAGTGATAAAAACGAACAAATGCTAGGGAAACGATAAAATTGTGCGATAAGCAGCTATGGTTGGTTGAAAGACGTCCTTTTGTACCATTTTATTGGTAAAAAGTAGTATGATGTAGTAAAAGTGTAATAGTCAGTGTAACTTAATACGAGTGTGCCCTACCATACGCCGGAATTTCAACATGGGCATCCAATATGCAGGACCGAATATCTAACAGTTTGGCCAATGATGGAATGGCAATGAGGAATCCGGTTGTCTGCAAATATTTTTACCTCAATGAATTGATGTTCATTGCTTACTTATAATAACATACATACAATTATTGTAGTTCTTATTCTAGTACTCCAAAGAAACATAAGCAAATCATTTGTTAAAATATCTGCAAGAATGTGGAATGTACTGTTTTATGGGAGAATTATAACAATAACAAATGTGAATTGTGCATTTTACACAGGGGTATCTCGTCCTTTGGGGCTTTCGGGACTCAGCCCCGCAGGAAAATTTATGTACAGTAGAGTGCAAATTAATCCGAACAGGACATATTTTTATATTTTCTGTCATTGTTGGCCTCACAGCTGCTCATACCGCTTTAATTGACATCTATAGTACGTATAATTCCATTGTTGAAAGTCTGTCATTATTTTTTATGATATGTGACATTTTGCCAGTCGTTTTGTACTTATAAGCATTTCAGTTGTGTTGAAGACTTACCTAATACTGCAATCCTGTGTACATTCTGTCGTCTTCACAAATGGATACAACTCCACGAAAACGGTCTAAAATTATAACATTAGCAGAGAATTCTTCTATGATACAGAGGCAAATTGCTGCAGAATGTCACATCGGTTTGGCTACCTACTGTTAATTCGATCATAAAACGATACAGGAGACTGGATCCATCACACCCCAGAAAAAGGAAACTGTGTCCGGAAAAGGAAGACTTCACCTTTGATCGTTTAATTGTCAGGACAGGTAAATTAAATCCTAACTAACTGCTGTCGACTTAACCCGCGAGTTAATGGCTACCACTGGGGCGAATATTCACGTCACAACAGTGCGGCGTAGGCGTGCGGAAGCTGGACAAGGGCTGTTAGCCTATTAAGAAGCAACTGCTAACCCCTATTATGTGCAAAAACGCTTAATGAAAATTACATCAACACTGGACAGTGAATTACTGGAAGAATGTACTTTTTTCCGATGAGTCTCATTTCGAGGTCCACGGCCACCGTGTTTCTTATGTACGGAAAGGATCCGAAAAAGTAACAGCAGCTCATTTCCAACAAGCACCCAAATACCCCCTAAAGTAATGTTTTGGGGTTGTTTTACACATGAAGGGCCTGGAGCATTAATACCTATCAAGGGAATGATGAATTCTGACAAATATATTCACTTATTGGAAACCAGAATCGTGTATTCAGCTGCAAAAATCAGAGGTTGTTCCAACAAGACCTGGCACCATGCCATACGTGTCGAAAATTATTAATGTAGAATTTTCAACAAGAAGAATATTCAGGTACTCCCCTGGCCAGGCAACTCACCAGACATCAACCCCATTGAGAACTTGCGGTCAATTTGCAAAAGAAGAATGCAAAAATGGATTGTTCTACAAAGGAGAAGATGATTTCTGCCCTCATTGGTGCATGGTTTCGCGATGAAGAAATGAAGAATATTTGTGGGAAATTAGTGGAATCCATGCAAAATCGTCTCAGAGCTGTTATTATGAACAAGGGAGGCCACATAGATTACTGAGGTATGTCTTAGATCCTTTTTTTTTTATCCCGTTTGAGTGTTTTTGCATAAGAAATTACGTTGTTCGGATTAATTTGCACGCTACTGTAATATATTATTTCAAATATTTACGAACAACTCTCAAATATAGAGGAAGTCTCGTTCTCTTTATAGTCAAGGTTTGGACTTATCTGCGCGGAGGAGACGCTTCTGTTGCGGAAGCGACAGATAAATTCCAGCCCGTATATGCTAGATCCTCAATACAGACCTAACGAGAAGAATATGACGTAGTTCCTGGTTCGGCGTATTGCTCAGTGCACGAAGATGCACAGATGTTGCGAGTGAAGGCGCCGGGAGAGGGACGACTGTTGGGGCTCATTCAGTTCTGTCGCGGTGGCGTTCGTATCGCGGTAAAATAGTGTAATACAAGTAAAGATAATGCAATTTTATGAGCAATAATGAAATGACTATACTATAAATTACTATATCAACGTCTGGTTCTTCTTGCTTTCCGCTGAAACACACGTATGGAAAGTGTAGGTATGTAATTAAGGGCTTTCATCATTTTGAACACGGAAGTATAGTACGTAATATTTTGTTTGGAATATCCTGAGGAGATATTTAAACAGATTTTTACTTATATTTTATTTCCTACTAAGGTCCTTTAAAGTTTAGAATAAGTTAACCAACCAGAGACGAACAGGCGAGGTTATGTATATTATATTTTTCTACAGTGTTGTTAACTCCGAGGTGGAAATATTAGAATGTATATTACACTCTACTCGTAAGTACCACTACAGCTCTGCTGATAAATAATAATAATAGGCCTATACAGAGTGTTTCAAAAATAGAGCGCATAATTTCAGCTATGTATTCTCCATATATAAACAATACAAAAAGTTCATTACAACATGTGTCCGGAAATGCTTGGTTCTCGAGTTGTGATGTTCAAAATGTCTCATGGCCCTACGAACACGATCCCAAATTCCAGGAGTAGTGCGTATTTCCTCACAAGCCGACACAATTCGACTCCGAAGGGATTCCACGTCAGAACAGGTTGGTCAATGTTGGAATGGCAATGAGGAATCCGGTTCTCTGCAAAATATTTTCCGGAGATGAATACAATATCCAGAATTTTAAATGGCCCCAAGAAAATAGATAGAGTTGAAATCAGGTGAGCGTGGAGGCCAATCAATTGGGCCACCTCTACCTATACATCGATCAGGGTACTTCTCATGGTACAAACGAAGAGCCAGCGCAGCATTACCGTCCGCCTTACCGTACATGAAGTCATCGTCGGCTTCTGATTTGAGTTGTCGCACAGTACAACGCCAAACACAACACGCAATGTACCCTTCGTCTTGAAAACTGTCAGATGTCCTCTGTTAATATCTTCTGTCACGGCACCTACCTGAAAGAAAAACGTTCCGGTGAATATTTTTTTGAATATCCCAAGCATTTCCGGACGATATTTAAATGAACTTTTGTATTGTCTACATATGGGGAATACATACCTGAAATTATGCCCTCTGTTTTTGAAACACTCTGTATTAATAGAAATTAAACTGCAGCGACGGAAATAAATCTTATTTCTTCCAACACCTTATTGCAAAGTACAGAATAAGCTAAATATTCATGTAGATCTTCGTCGTTAATCATTCAATTTTGATCTCACTTCACTCTCCTTCATAATTTCCTTCCTCACTGTTGCTACTGTCACTGTCACTTAACACAGTTATGACATTTCCTAATTTTTTTATAGAGTACCCTCACCTGTATCCATGCCGCTTTAAAAATTATAGAAATATGATTGACAACTCTCACCCCTTTATACGAATGTACAGCAGTAGTAAGTTATACAACACTTACCGACCGGAGGAGCTGGCTACCTAAAGTTTTGTGATAGGGACGGCTCTCTTGCTTTTCTTCTACCACTTATCATTACGGTTTCAACGACTTCCAACTTGTTTGTTCCTACAGAGAGTCCAGAAACAAACCGATAGTGTACCATTCTCACCGCCCCTATACAAGAATTCCAGGTACGAATCTAGAATTAAAGTTAATGAACATTCATGTAGTGCCCCTTTTTGGGTACAGGACGGTGTAATCATTCCTATATCTGTTTTGCTTTTGTGTGTCAAGATGGCTGTGTCGTTTGGTAGTATTGTTGGCTGGCTGTGAGTTTGGTGAACTGCAAAATAATGAACCGTGAATTTTCTTATACCAGGTAGTTGCTGGATTATTTGGTGTGGAATATGCCGACGCGTGAAGTGTTGCAAGGCGGCTACAAATGACATAAATTCATTCCATATTACTGATAGTATTATGAGAAAAATATTACTATACTCAATTTCAATTTAGTTAATACCGTAGGACTTTCCTCTCTGATCACAATCTCTACCATTAGTGAAGGTGAAGATGCTATTGTCCACCTCATAAACGTTCGTTTAATTGACTTTCAACACAAAGTGACAAATTTTATTATTGAAATCCAGTCAGCCCGTTTCGAGAAATTTCCCCATCGAGTGAACGAGATCTAATAGATCACATATTCGTTTTGTATGAGGTCTCGCCCACCTCATTGAATATTACACGACTACTATGAAGTAGCCAATATGTATTATTACTATTTAATACGAGAAAAATTCGTACCGGCACCGGGAATCGAACCCAGGATCTCTTAGCTGAGCGCTCTTTCCTACGGGCGCCGGCCGAACCCCTCTAATAGGTTAGTGCAAAGTTAATCAGGCTACATACTCTACTTAACCTGTAAATTTTACAAATGATGTTAAATGTTGGTTTTGAAAGTATAAAGAGTATTTATTTACGTACAGTCTTAAAAAAATTGTCGCACATATACTTTACAAGTCCCAGAAAGGAGGCAGCGCGCATGATCAGAGGACGAGCGACCTGGTTCACAAGAGAACGACTAGTTGAGTTAATAAAATTAGTTTTCTTTCGTTGTAAGTGTAATCATGCTCACTGTCTCCTTTCTTGGACTTATAAAGTATCTGTGACACAAAACGTTTTTCTAAGACTGTACAATAGTGGCAAAAAAACCGGACCGACCCTGTGCTGTGTATTGTGTCAAACTGTGGTACTTTCAATATGGATGGTTGGATAGTGAAGCCAGAAGTATGTACTGTTATTTAATGTAAAAATACGTAGTTATCTTTGCCGAATAGAGGTAGAAATGTAATATTGATGCCAGATGAAAATAAAACTCTCAAAGTTTTTTCGTCTGTAAGTTTGAGGCACTGGAGGAAACAAAAGACGGTAAGAATCGAACAAATGCAATAGATTTCACTGTTACAATTAATTATACAAGATGGATGTGTTTTGTGACTAGCAAAATTTGAATCTGTGACTCTGAAATCAGCTACAAGAGTTGTTCCGGTTTTTTATGCCACTACTGTACAATCCAAGAACGAAAACGTATCTTTCTCTCCAAGTAGATAGTTGCCTATGTGACTTCATTTAAGTATATCTTTTGAATGATGTTCAAGAAAATAAACTTTAAACCGTTATATTGTTCCCAACATGACATAAGAATTGATTGTTGCGAAACGCGTAAAACGTATGAGAAAGTATGTGTCAGCTTTATACTCGTTTTTATATTACTGCAAGAACGTTTTTTCATAACCAAAGACTAGTCCTCAAGAGCATAAAAGCCACCGGCGTAGCTCAGTCGGCTAAGGCGCTTGTCTGCCGATCCGGAGTAGCGCTCGGCGCCCGATTCCCGCTTGGCTGATTACCTGGTTGGATATTTCCTAGATTTCCCCCTATCGTAAGGCGAATCCTCGGCCTCATTTCGCTGTCACCGATCCCATCGACGTTAAATAACCTAGTAGTTGATACAGTGTCGTTAAATAACCAAGTTAAAAAGCAGCATAAACTGGCAAAGTCTGTCATATCCATTTCCAGTGTTGGGACGTTTAGTTGATTCTTTGTTTGTTAAAAATGGTTGGATCATTTGAAGAGGCAAAAGAATCTCTACCTATCTAAATATAAACTCGTAATCTGCATAAGTATGTGACATTATTTATGTTTGTCCTTTATATGATCTTGAAGAAAATAAATTATAAACACAAATGTTATTCTGGATCCCATAAAGGAAATGAAGTGTTGCGAAAAGCGTAATTCCATTAAAACTTATGAAACATATTTATCAGAATTAAAGCAAATGTTTCCTGTTGCATTTGTTTTCTATGAATGACAACAATATCGTAGGGACCAATCCGCGGTTTTATTTCCCTTCATTCTCTTGTGCTCATAGTAATAATATCAGTTTACAGTGCTTATTATGGGTGGTGTGAATTGCAGGTAAACTCTACGGGTGCTATGCATAGACATTTCGCTAGCCCTCGCTACGAGCGTGCTAAACTAGCCCCGGCTATCGACTGATTACTTATTCAGGTTTCATATCATATCATATCGCTAACAGTGGTTTATGAATACGAAAAACGTTAGTTCGCTGATCATCCGCCGGAAGCCCGCAATAAGAATGTCTATGAATACGGCCCTTAAAGTCCACAACTGTGGAATAACGGTTAGCGCGTCTGGCCGCGAAACCAGGTGGCCCGGGTTCGATTCCCGGTCGGAACAAGTTACCTGGTTGAGGTTTTTTCCGGGGTTTTCCCTCAACCCAATATAAGGAAATGCTGGGTAACTTTCGGTGCTGGATCCCGGACTCATTTCACCGGCATTATCACCTTCATCTCATTCAGACGCTAAATAACCTGAGATGTTGATAAAGCGTCGTAAAATAACCTACTAAAATAAAATAATAAACTATAAAAATATGTAGCAATGTAAATTAAACCATAGACAATGTGAAAATGACCTATAAAAATCTGTAAAATGAAGAAAATAATCTAAAACTACATAATAAATAAAAAAAAAATGACTTTAATCTGGAAAGCATGGAAATATTCATTCTGATTACCTACATAAACCCACACATCTAACATATTTCTTGGAGAATGTACTTATGTGCTACTATGCATTGTCTCCGACTGACTTACTTACTTACTCACTTACTTACTGGCTTTTAAGGAACCCAGAGGTTCATTGCCGCCCTCACACAAGCCCGCCATAGGTCCCTATCCTGAGCAAGATTAATCCAGTCTCTACCATCATATCCCACCTCCCTCAAATCCATTTTAATATTATATTCCCATCTACGTCTCGGCCTCCCCAAAGTCTTTTTCCCTCCGACCTCCCAACGAACACTATATGCATTTCTGGATTCGCCCATACGTGCTACATGCCCTGCCCATCTCAAACGTCTGGATTTAATGTTCCTAATTATATTAGGTGAAGAATATAATGCGTGCAGTTTTGTGTTATGTAACGTTCTCCATTCTCCTGTAACTTCATCCCTCTTAGCCCCAAATATTTTCCTAAGCACCTTATTCTCAAACACCCTTAACCTATGTTCCTCTCTCAAAGTGAGAGTCCAAGTTTCACAACCATAAAGAACAACCGGTAATACAACTGTTTTATTTCAGATTTATTTCAGATTTTTTTGACAGCAGACTGGATGATAAAAGCTTCTCAACCGAATAATAACAGGCATTTCCCATATTTATTCTGTGTTTAATTTCCTCCCGAGTATCATTTATATTTGTTGCTGTTGCTCCCAGGTATTTGAATTTTTCCACCTCTTCAAAGGATAAATTTCCAATTTTTATATTTCCATTTCGTACAATATTCTGGTCACGAGACATAATCATATACTTGTCTCCGACTACTCAGAAAAAATATGATTCTTCATCAAAGACCGGGCCCTATCCAAAACATAGCCCGGATTAAGTTCACGGAGCCGTGTGCTGTACTTGTACAAGAGCGCGGCCGTTCGGCTACCCAATCATTCACAGAATAGGAGTGGTAAGCACAATAAGCCTCAGGCTGCAGTGTAAGGCTTCGGGTCTCTCCTCCGTCTACAGATGAGAGTGAAAAAAAAAGGTCTTGATGAGGGAGATCGGAACAAAATTGCTGGTGACTGTGGATTTGATTGTTATGTGTACGCGTAGAGACGAGTCGGGGATCGAAGAAGAAGGAATGCTTTATGTAACGTGAAATGGAGTTTGATCCGGAGAAAGGCTAAAATAACAGTGCGATATCGCTGACATATTAGGGATAATGTGTGGACGAAACTTGTATATTGACCTGAGGAGTAGTCAAGGTCAACTGTCGTGTGCTTTGAGCAGCTTGCACTGGCGAGCTCACACAGTCAGTTGTTGGTCGTGCTTGGGGAGTGTTGTGCAGGACAGAGAGGAAAATGCCGCTACATACAGGTTAGTTCGCCTTTGGAACGTGTGAAATAAGTTTAGATGAAATTATTATAGGCTAATATGTGTTGAAGCTATGTATTGCTTTACTTAAAGCATAGCTATATACGAGCTAAAGTTTGTTCTCTGCGAAATATTATTAGTAATTTATTACTAATGACTATGTTGTTTTACTGTTGGATGTATTCGCGTTGCTGCTTATGTTTCCGCCAGTCTTCATTCAAATTTTGCAAAATGGATTCTTGTTTATAAATATCATGAAACTTGTGACTGTTCACATTAATTAATAAACCTAAATTCTCCTAATCATGACTACCTGACTAGTATGTTCATAAACAGGGACCGTATTCTGTCCCAGGGCGTACGAAAATAAGGTTAGTTTTCTGTTCGTAGACTATTGACGTCACGTTATGTTTCGCGCGCTACACAAGAGATTGTCACGCTGTCTGTCAGGCTATATAGGCCTACATATAATTATTTATGCATAAATTTTAGTTATGTCCTTTAACTAAGCAGAAATTTGATCAGAACAAATGTAACATTTCAAAATTCCTTTACAGAACGAAAAGTTACATTTGTTCGCATCAGGTTTCTGCACGTTTAAGGGAAAAAATTAAAATTCTTTCAATCATTTATTATCATAATATACTGCTCTCTTAAATTGACTGGCCATATTGGGAACTGAAACAACGACTTTCCCAGCACACGCTATGAAATGTTTCATATAAAACAATTTTTATCTCGAAAAGAAGCAAAAACGGAGAAATTGTATTAAGCTTTTGGGTGAATGTTACTCAAGTCCCGTCCACTATAGGAGACATAGGCCAGTTTTACACTAATCCTAAACATTTAGTATAACTTGTTGCTTGTGGGTGAAAAATTGGTTTATAGCGAAAAGCGTTAATCGGAGCGACTTCCGCCGATTTTGGAATAGACACCGACGCACTTGAACTGCCAACATAGAAAACAAAAAAATCACACTCAATCGCTTTCACCTTCACCTTGACGGGATAATAAAAGCCTAAACTAACCTAACCTAACCTAACCTAAGTGCGTCGGTGTCTATTCCAAAATCGGCGGAAGTCGCTCAACGCTCGTTTAACCAATATTCGTTCAGTGGGCGGTGGATACTCTACATTGACCATTATTAGTAATTTATTACTAATGATTGTGTTGTTTTACTGTTGGATCTATTCGCGTTGCTGCTTATCTTTCCGCCAGTCTTCATTCAAATTTTGCAAAAAGAAATCTTGTTTATAAAATAATATAATGAATCTTGTGACTCTTCACATTAAATAATAAGCCTAAATTCTCCTAATCCTGACTAGTATGTTCATAACTAGGGACATATTCTGTCCCAGGACGTACGGAGATAAGGTTAGTTGTTCATAGATTATATGGACGTGACGTAATGTTTCGCGAGCGACATAAGTATTATTAAGCATAATAATTTGCATTTTGTTTGTGTGCAGTTGACGTTCTAGCCTTTTCATTATTCAAAACTAGACCCCCGCAGACTATTCACAATGCATTCTGGTGATAAAGAATGATACTACGATGATCTTTCATACATTTTAAATTCTTTATTTATTTATGCTCTACCATGCCGAAATGTAGTATTTATACACCTGGTAGCAGCCCTTTGATGGACCTCATTAAATTACACCTATTTATTAAAGTTCAGGTGTTCCACCAATCAGAAAACACCATTGTGTCCACACCTGTGGAGTAACGGTCAGCGCATCTGGCTGCGAAACCAGGTAGCCCGGGTTCGAATCCCGGTCGGGGCAAGTTACCTGGTTGAGATTTTTTTCCGGGGTTTTCCCTCAACCCAATACGAGCAAATGCTGGGTAACTTTCGGTGCTGGACCCCGGACTCATTTCACCGGCATTATCACCTTCATATCATTCAGACGCTAAATAACCTAGATGTTGATATAGCGTCGTAAAATAACCCAATTAAAAAAAACACCATTGTAGCAATATGAACGCGCAAGTATTGATTATTCTCGGATATGCAATCGAAAGACAACTAGCGAAACGTCACGGAGGCTGGAAATCCAATACTTTCGCAGAAGGTTATGTTCTGTTACTATAACAATTAGCGTTAATTGTAAATAATATTCAAATAAATTCAATTTGTCATCTCGTTTTTCAATGTATAAATCAATTTCAAGGTTATATCAAGATTAATGTTCATTTTACTCTCTAGATTATATCAAGGTCAATGACATTTGTTCCTCGGAAAAAATCAATACTTTCGCGTCTGCGCACATCTCACAATTTACGAGATATTGCACAAGATCAGTTCCGCTCCCCAGTCAGATAAGAATAACATGAATATTTATGAATAATTTCAAGTTAGAAATATGGTCGAGCATAAAAAGTCGTATGAAACTTGCCTATAATGGTAATTAAGACGCTCGTATGAAAATTATGAAACTCGCTTGGGCTCGTTTCATAAACATACTCGTGTCTTAATTACTACCATTGTAGGCTCGTTGCATAATGTACTATTATTTATTTGATTGATTTATTTTTACTCGCATAGTTAAGGTCTTAAGGACTTGTGTTCCACTCAACCAATATAATAATAATAATAATAATAATAATAATAATAATAATAATAATCATCATCATCATCATCATCATCATCATCACATTCTTGTTACTTCAGTTAACATTGTGCCTATCTAGCCTAATTTATCTATTATTGCGAAGTACCGAAGTACATATATTTCCTTCATCATATTATGATAACGCAGAATTCCTCCACGGAAATATCATATATACTTCGGTACATCGAAATAATATGATATGCGTATATAATCACTTAGTCATTTAAGACGGCGCTCATTCCGTCAGATCCCGGCCACTTAGTACTCGGTAATGAGTGCACCTCTGCACATAGTGTGTTGGACATTGTGCCACTGTCACGCATCTGTGGCACAGTGCATGAGGGTTGGCCGCTAAAGGGAAGAGGTGGAGCTTAAATTGAGAGGATTCAATCCGGCATCGGAATTGGAATCCAGTGTGGCTTAGTGGATAGAGCGTCAGCACGTAGAACTGAAAACTCGGGTTCGGATCCCGGTGCCGGAGAGAATTTTTCTCCGCTTCACCGAGCCTTCATCATTAATTTATCTAATTCAGTCATCTTAATTTTGTTCTTATATCCCTCTGAGGTAACCTAAAAGGATCTGAAGATCATTATTGCTTTGATCTATTGTGTGCTTCTTCAGTAGAGACAATTACAAACTCTTTGAAGGTCCTATTTTAAATAATAAATTATTGATAAATAGATTTAACATGTAAAAATTGAATGAGAATGGTAAGTTACAAAACACGTCATAAGGTGCATTAACACTGTTCAATTTTTCTTCCATGCGTTTACGCATGCAATCTGAGGAGAATATTGAAAGAATCTAATTGAAAACGAACGTTCAATTAATATGCATACAGATTTTATATCTACACGGTACGCCGTGTTGAACGTCATTTTCACTACGTATATATTTTAATTAATAAATATTAAATATCAATCCAGTACTTAGGTCTACTTGATTCGTAAAATTGTGGTTGAACACCTCATAGACCAGCGATCATCAACACAATGCACCCTCGGGCTAGTGTCCCTTACCCGCGGATAACAGACTGCAGTATCGTGCATCCGTGGCAGCTAGCGGGTATGCTTTCTCCCTATCCCTTCTGAACGACGGTGCATATTCAGATACACTGCATACCCGTTACCCATTTCAGCGAATGCTGACGACCACTGCTATAGACACTCGCATTTGCTATAATCTGCAATAAAGCCGCCATTTTCAGCTTAAAATGTCTACCATGATCAAACAAAAGAATTTTCAGTTTCGGCTATGGGTAGCTTTCATTTGCCGTATATGCACTCTCATTTTTATTGGGAAAAAAAACTTGCACAATTGAATGCGTTTCGTTCATTCTTTCATGCATTGCTTGAATGCTTAAAGTTAAAAGGAAAGTTGAACCGTGTAGATGCATCTAAAGCATAAAGGTGCAGGAAAAGGAGGAACTAAGGAGAAAGGCACCGAAGATATTATGTAAGAAAGGGGAAAGATTGAACAAACGCAAAGAGAGCTTCGGTTCTACAGAGACTCTGCAAACATGAACCGAACATAAGGTCTCTTACAGTGGCGGCTCGTGAGTATTGAGTTAAGGGGGGCTGCATACAAAAATAAACCAAGCAACTTACTTTATTTAAAGATTAGTTCCATGCGCCTTATCTTGCAAGTTGTGTTTAAATGAGACAGGCTCATTCTAGTAGATTTACTGGCATTTAAAAGAATCCTGCGGACAAAATTCCGGCACACCGGAGATGCTGATATAACCCCTGCAGTTGCGAGTGAATTTAATTTTTTATATTCAAGAGTACGCACCAGGGCGCTTGCCTCATTTATTGTGACGTTAGATGTTTCAGATTCCATTGGCTAGCAATGGCTCTTTCTCATTAACAACATTTACTGTTCTTATTTTAAATCCATCTTGTTGCCCAGCTGATGGAATAGTCTTTGAAACACATTAATCTAATACAGACTGTATGGAGATCGAGAGACGAAAGCAGGGATACTGGATAAATTATCAAAAAATATGCGAGCCTTTGTATTATGTTTAGCGGCTCTTTCCATTATGAGATTCAACTGATGGGGCGTATTTTGCACTTAATTTCAAATTTCTCCTGATTATTGTTTTACCATAGGTACTGAACTGAATAGACTGTAAATTTTCTCCTGATTGTACAACTGAATTAAACATTGTTGCACTTGTTATACTCACAACATTAAAGAAAATGTATTTAAAACTGCGCGCTACTGACAAACTGCTGCAAATTTTGCAGCGCCTGGAAACTCTGGATTCACGGCCAGAGGCAGCAGGGAGGAGGAGTAAAACTAACGCGCAAAGCATCCGAGATGAGACTGGCAGCTCCAGGGGAGGAAGTGGCTTCACTCATAGTCCTTGTCTCTGGTTTCGCTCTGGCAGCACCAGGGGAGGAAAGTGACTTCACTAACGATTGCGTGCATGTCATTGAGAGCGAAATTTTAAAAAAATTCGAGCTGCTAAATAGAGACTGTGTAATAAATGCATTTCACAACATAAAACGAGACAAGAGCCACAAATGTCTGGGGGTGCTGCAACTCCGCAGCCCCTCTTCGAAAGCCTTACCAGTCTCTTACCAGTTTCTCAACTGGCTCGGGTATATTAGTTAACATGTTTCATTTTAACGTAAGTGGGATGTCTAAGAAATATGGCGAAGTTGGTAGTACCTTGATATCCTCTCTCATGTTCGAACATTGCACGACTCTAGTGTAAATATTGTTTGTTTACTCCAATGAATACTTATATAGGAGTTTATTCTGCAATCGAACTGTTGTTTTGTTATCCATAACTCATTCATTAAAATCAGCTTAATGAAATATATGCAACTTGTTTAAGTAGATGTAATTCTCCGTTCTTCTCTCCAAACACAAGTGCACTGAAAGGCACTTCACTCGCTGACTGAACGCAGCATGTAGTACTTTGTTACATGACAAATAGAATGTCAGACGAGTTAGTACAGTTAACATATTGTGTGTTAATTAGTCATCCTGTTATTCATTACTGCTTACTGTAATATTTTCCATTCCACTGTCAGAGTAACTTACTGTACGTAAACTTCGGCGAGATGGATAGGAAAGCCACGTCTGTGGCACAGCTCTAGCCCGCTGGTCTTCTATCCAGGGTTCGATCTCCAGCCAGGTCGTGTTAGAATTTGTGGTAAAAAAGCAGACCTCGCAGAGGATTTTTCTCGTGATATTCCAGTCCTCCTCTTGCATTCCACCAACACAGTCAACTTTTCTCCCCAAGGTGGAGGGAGGGTTAGTACGGGTCTCAGATGTTGCTAAGGGCTTGGGGCTTCGGGCCCTGGGGGTTTATCAGGTGCTCGTGTAAGGATGAGACCTAGCCCTGACAGACCTGAGGCAGGATGGCCTGCCTGTTAATATTGGATTTACGAATGGCATTCGCAGTTATAGAAGCCACACACTATCTCTCGTGAAGTCCGGATTTGTGCTAGGCGGGCCTCGCACGTCGCATGCGTCGGTTCAGAAAAACCAAGGCTTAAAGACAGTGGTCGTCAGCATTCGCTGAAATGGGTTACAGGTAAGGAGTGTATCGAAATACAGTAGAACCTCTATTATCTGTGGTAATGAAGGGGGTGGACTGGACGGTTAATCGAAAAATCGGATAATCCGTACCATAAAATATTTTCGTAAATTAAGTGCATAACACAGTTTCATAATTTCCACCGTGGTTTTGTGTTTAACACGCTAAATAGAGAATCAGAAGTTTATTGGTAATAATTTAAGTCCGGTTGTCAACAATGGCTTTATAAGGGCCAAGTAAATTCCTTGCGTTGATTCTTTGTGGAAAGATAGGAATAGTAGAGGCTTCTTATTGTAGATTTACAGATTTTGTCCACTTCATTCTTGTTTTTAATTAAATCGCGCACATTTGTAATGCCAGTTTCGTATTCTGATGCGAGAGAAGCCGCGATTTCTCTTTTCGCAAACTGATCAATTATTTATTTGTATTTTTATTTTGATACTTACTAAAACAATTTTGACACTCGTAGAAGATATTTTGGATAGAAATTATGAAGTACGAGCACTCCAACAGTAGAACAAGGACTGAATGCTGCACAGGTTTGCTCTAAATTTTGCGGAAGTTTTTGGGACCATTTCTTTGAAAGCAGGTAGTGATTATTTTATAATCTGGGAAAAACAGCTTCAAGTAGGCCTACCGGTAACTGTTCCTATTGCTGGCAGTACACTTGTAATATATATTATATGGATAAAGGCTTATAATAATAGACTCTAGAAAAGAATAGGCACTAATATAAGGTATAGAATACATACTTTTTTCCGCAGCAAAGAAATAAAGAATAGAGTGAAAGACAGTCGGATAATCCACTGATAGGATAATAGGGTGACGGATAATCGGGGTTCTACTGTATGAAGGGAAAGGGAGAAGGCATATCCGCCAACAGCCACGGATGCACACTAGTCTAATTATCTCTTATCCGCGGGTAAGAGACGCTAGCCCGAGGGTGCACTGTGCTGATGACCGCTGCCTTATGAGATTACAGATGCCGACTCGATTACCTTAGGACTAGAGTGTATCTATAGTTAAAATCTTAGTAGCGAAGAGACTGTCGTCCTAAAATGTAAGTGAACGTATTAATTGGTTTGCATAGGTTCAGAATGCGGGCCAGGCTACAGGACGCCCCTGGAAGCAATGAAGAACGGTCCTCGTGAGAAGCTGATCTATGTGCCCTGCATACAGCCCTCACCGCAGGAAACTCATCGTCCTGACTACTTGGCTACAGTGGACGTAGACCCTTCGAGCGCCAACTACAGCAAGGTAAGGCGTTGGGCCACATTCCTTTCAATTTGTATAAATTATAATATTTTAAGACAATATTTTTTTGTGCACTAACTGATACGCATTTTAAGCAAATATTGCTCTAACACAAATGTCGAAGTTAAGAGAGTTTTCATTATCAATCAGTATTTTTTAGGATGATATATTTCGTAATGATTTTTATAATAGTTCAGTTGAATTTAACAAATGAGTTCTACAGTTCCAAAATGTGTCTCATTACACTTGTGATGTTTTTATTTCACAAATCAAGAAAAATTTTTCCCATTTTTTATGTTAAAGTAAGAATATTTTTCACCCTTTAAAGTAAATATGTTAAATAATAAATAATAATAATAATAATAATAATAATAATTAATAATAATAATAATAATAATAATAATAATAATAATAATAATAATAATAATAATAATCATCATCATCATCATCATCCTTTACGAATTAGGCCTCTGTAGACCTGTTTCGGCCCCATCTAGCAGTCTTCTTAAAGGTCTTCCTGGTCGACGATGTCCTCTAGGTTTATACTGCATCATAATTTTTGGGATTCTTGAATTTTCCATTCTTCTTACATGATCTAGCCAATTGAATTTGTATCTGCTGATTTTTTCTTCTACTGACTCTACTTCTAATTGTTCTAAAATTTCTTCATTCCTTTTTCGGTCTAAAAGAGTATATCCTGCTGTCCTCCTGAAAAATTTCATTTCCGTTGCTTTGATTCTGTTCATGTCTTTTTCTTTAATGTCCAAATCTCGCTTCCGTATAAAAGGGGGGTAATGCTAGTGTATTATATATTTTTATTCTTGTATATTTTTGTACTAATTTAGCTTTTAATGTATTGTTTATTATTCCTAGAATTTGTGTAAATTTGGTTATTTTCTTGTTCACATATTTTTCATTTTGATAAGATATTTCACAACCCAGATAATTGAAATTTTGCACTTGTTCGAGGCATTGGTTATTGTGTATTATCTTACTTCTGACTGGGTCTTGTCCTAAAAATGCCATTACTTTTGATTTTTGTGCTGAAATTTCCATCCCGAAATCTTTTAATATTTTATTTAATGTATACAATCCTCTTTGTAAATTATCCTCTGAATTGGAAATTATGACTTGATCATCGGCATAGAGTAAGGTATTTAATGTTAGAGCACTGGTTATTTTGATTCCTGATGTGTAGATTTGGTTCCATTTTAAAATAATTTCATTTATATAGATATTAAATAATAATAATAATAATAATAATAATAATAATAATAATAATAATAATAATAATAATAATAATAATAATAATAATAATGACTTTATTTAACCTGGCAGAGTTAAGGCCGTAAGGCCTTCTCTAACACTTAACCAGGATTAAAACTTGCTTACATAGTTGAACATAAAACTGGATCGGAATTAAGTAATTACATACTGATACAATTTAGGTACATAATGAGATCAAAAGAGGTAGTTACATAAAAATTTACCTCATAAAATAAAAATAAACATATTGGAATACATATTAATGTTGTTAGAATCAAATACGAATCACATAAAAACAGAAGCCGATAATTCAATAAAAAATGTACACAGTAAGAATAAAAATAAACACATTAGTATACATATTAGTATTAGATTAAAATTAAGTAGGATTCACATAATTAAACCAGAAACCCTTAATTGAATAAAATGTACACAAAAATAGATTAATAATAAAAAAAAAAACACAGTGGGATACATATTGGCGTTAAGTGATAAATAAACACGATTTACATGATTACAAATAAAAATAAGAAACAAAAAAAGTCTTCCACAGTGGAAGAATTGCATTAAATATCTGCAACGCGTTAGGCCTGGCAACTCATCATAAGATATTTTTCTAATTTACATTTAAAGGAAATTAAAGTTCAGCAGCCCTTGACTTCAGGCGGCAGAGAATTCCAGTGACGAGAAGTAGTTTCAGTGAAAGATGAAGAATAAAGAGATGATGTGTGCAGTGGTATTTCTAGCGTATTATCATATTGTGACCGAGTATTTAAGTTATGATACCGAGAAAGACTGTGGAATCGGACAGGTAAGTAAGAGGGAGTAGAGGTGTGCAAAATTCGGTATAAGAGAGAAAGGGATATAGTATGTAGGTTAAAAATAGCTCAGTAGGTTACTTTGTTCAGTAAGGCTTTTATTTAAATGTTAAAATTAAAGAAGGCAGGTTTTTGAATTATAACTAGAAGAAGGCAAGTTTTGGAAACAACATAGTTGGGTAAGGCATGATTTGGAAAAACACAAACATTTCAATGTAAATTAAATCTTGTGTTACAAGACTACTGGCGACGCACGGAGGGGACCGTCTAGGGACAAGTGCAGTGTCTTGCTCGAAATCTGGGTACGCAGCGAACCTTAGTGTAGTTAGCCGGTGTGGGTCTTGGAATGCGCCTAACTTGAGGGTTAGCGCAATAGATTGTAAAAAGTAGCAGTGCTGGGTGATAGTGCCCCCTTCTGAAAATTCCATTCCAATTTCATTCTAACTGATCTGCGGTCGTGTTATTCAGTCTTAAGTGGTACAAAGCAGCAATTTTTGTTTGCGAAGATCACTCTTTTGTGTGGTATGACCCATTTTCATGAGTCGACCGACCGTAGTCCGTGCCATCGCAAATCATCGATCGTAGTGAGGGCCTCTGAATTGTTGATGATGCAGGAAGGGTCGTGTTCAACGGTGTTTATGTAATTCTGCCGTTTATATCTCAGTTGACTTTTATTATTGCATTCCAGTATAGAAACAGATAGAACTTATATTTTGGACAGAAATAATTTGGCGTGTTAATTTTTAATAATATCTGACAACATCTATGTTAAACAGAGTGAGAACATTTAGCAGCAATACCTGTTAACCAGTTAACTAATAGGCCTGATTACGAGATACTTAAAACTCTGATGTGCGTATCTTATTGGCACAATAGTTCTAGTCAACTCCGTATGATTATAGTCCGGGTCAGCTTACTTCATACCCTAAGGGTGAGACCTAACCATTTTTTCCCCATTACTACATATGCTAGTGGATTGTGGTGATTTTTTAGTTTGCAGGTTGAATTTTCTTTCACTAACTTCGATACTGACAAATACTACAAATGGTAGTGATTTTGTAATTGTTATGTTGGTAACTGAGACGGACGTTGTCGGTACTGGAGTTCCACGAAATTAAAATTGTACTAGATTTCTGAGCCGGTTATTGAAAGATAGTGAAATCTGAACATACTAATAATTGATTAATATCAGTATGTAACTTCCCCTACTGGCGTTCTGTTCTTTCAGATTTAATCGAAAGAAGATAATGAAGAAAGAATTATGCTCACAGAGACAGAAATTATAACTAGAATAGCAAAATTATTAGGAGTAAGTATTCTTAAGCATACATTTCAAAGTGGCATTCGGTTTTCGGAGTTAGTAGGCCTACTAATAATTTCATGTGGTGAAACAAAATACATTTTTAGGTTAGGTCTCGTGAATCGTAAACTGTTCAGTCAAAGCAATGAATTTCATATTTCCAGACAATAGCTATATCTAACATGTTGATCCCTTTCTCGTATAATTAGTTTGCCTACGAAAATATGTTACAAATTATTGAATTATTTAGAATAACCTTCCAACATAAAGATAAAGTAGGTAAGTAATAAGTCATTCAGTACGTAGAATCGTGATTTTACTTCATATGGTGATATCTGGTAACAGTTAGCAACACTGAAAAGACGGCAATATTTGCTGTTTAGGAACTGTTCTTACGTGACCCTCACTATAGATGCTGCCTTTAATTTTTACACATAGCGTCTACCAGTTCTGTATGGTTGTGAAACTTGGACTCTCAATTTGAGAGAGGAACGAGATTAAGGATGTTTGAGAATAAGGTGCTTAGGAAAATATTTGGGACTAAGAAGGCTGACGTTACAGGAGAATGGAGAAAATTACACAACACAGACCTGCACGCATTGTATTCTTCACCTGACATAATTAGGAACATTAAATCCAGACGTTTGAGATGGGCAGGGCATGTAGCACGTATGGGCGAATTCAGAATGCATATAGAGTGTTAGTTGGGAGGCCGGAGGAAATAAGACCTTTGGGGAGGTCATGACGTAGCTGGGAGGATAATATTAAAATGTATTTGAGGGAGATGGGATATGATGGTAGAGACTGGATTAATCTTGCTCAGGATAGGGAGCAATGGCGGCTTATGTGAGGGCGGTAATGAACCTCCGGGTTCCTTAAAAGCCACAAGTAAGTAAGTAAGTAAGTAAGCAAGCGTCTAGGCGTCTGATAGTTGAATTACTATTGTCATTGCCAAAATGTTGATAGTGTGCATTGGGATCGCCTGTGACACTCGTATTTAATGCCTGCAGGTAAGAATCACTATACCAACAGAATATTTAGTTATGTCTAGCAAACTTCAGCAGAACTCATCCATTATGAGCCTCTTCCTCAAGGAGAAACTGCCCCCGCCCATGTACATACGTGTATTGAAAACAGCAGAACCGAATTAATTAAGTTCTTCGTCATAAGCAACCTGGCAAATCAATCGTGAAGGTATTCCTCGCCTACACCACAATGCAAGGTCACACATTGTTCGACTAGCAAAGAAAAGTATAATGCAATTTTCGTCGGTAGTTCCTCCTCCTCAATCCCAGGTCTTAAGCATCGGATTACCGCATTTTCTTTTCTTTGAAAAAACGGTTGGACAAACAGCACGCCAGAAATTATGCACAGAGGGTAATCTGCATTCAAAGGCTGAACATCCTAAGGAAATGGAATTTAGAAACTGGCGTCCTTGTGAAAAATGCAATATACAGAAAAATTTCGTTATAACGAAGGCCAGTACAACGAAATATTCTGTATTACGAAATTATTTTCTGTCCTCTGCCTCTTACCCATATAATTTATTGTTAAAATACTTCAATTTAACGAATTTCGCTTTTACGAGAAGAAAAATTCGCTCACTTGTCAAATCTACCTATACGAAAAGTATTTTAAAAATATAGAGTGCAGTTCGTTAGCAAATAGAGACATATTTTATATTACAAAAACATTGCAACTGCATAGTGATCACACGGTCGTTAAATGTCTAGCTAATGTAGTATGTGTACCATGATAAATATGTCTGTAAATTTCGTATTCGTTTTTTTTTTCATACAGTTGTTTCCTTGATCTCTCCATTTAGTTTCCTTCTACCAATCACAGCTCAGCAAACTAATCTCGCAACGTGACTTTCCAAACATGGCACATCTTGTCCTAGAAAGTGTTTCATAAAACTTAAAATTTGTACGTACTTCTGATATGCCTTTCTTGAAACTTTTTCTTTTGAAATGCAATGCGAGTTCAGCTATTAATTTACGGCGTAAGTAATGGGAAATGAATAAGCGTGCTTTTTTTTTTTTGGTTTAGAAAAATAACATATTTCGATATAACGAAATTTCCTGCAACGAAGTAAATTCAGAGATCCTTAGGATTTCGTTATACTGGCATTTTACCGTATTCACTAGTGAAGGAGATAATTTTACAGATGAAAATTTCTTTGCTTTACTGAGTCTTTAAATCCTTTTGTTAAGGGAAGCGAAGGAACCTCCATTTGTCGCCGATATCTGTCAATAAGGAAATCCTTTCTCTACACACGAGTTGCTGCCACTCATGGACTGGAATGAGATTTCGGGAAGGGGCACTACGACCCCTGCACTGCGACTTTTCACGATCTATTGCTCTAACCCTCAATCTAGGCGGATTCCCAAACCTACATCGGCTGACTACACTAAGGTTCGCTGCGTATCCAGGTTTCGAGCAACCAACCCCATTCGTCCCTAGGCCAACCTCCTCTGTGCGTCGCCAGCCGACGTTCGGAGAATGCTATGGAATGATGACGAAGAGGAGAAATATTGTCGGAATGATGTAGATGCCTAATATGGGGAACGGGAGAACCCCGAGAAAACCTCAACTGCGACATTGTTCTCCACAAGTGAAACTATAGATTTTTCAATGACTATTACACTCTTACTACGTCATACTACTTTTGACCAATAAAACGGTACGAAAGGACGTATTTCAACCAATCATGGCTGCTTATTGCACAATTTTATCGCGTCCCTAGCATTTGTTTAATTTTATCGCGTCCCTAGCATTTGTTTAATTTTATCGCGTCCCTAGCATTTGTTTCTTTGTTTGCCAACATTTGAAACTGACTTGCTGGTTCTGGAACAAGAATTAAAAAAATCACTGATCATACCTATATCTTCTGAAATTACAAATAAATGAAGAGCACCATTCGGAAATCCTGAATAAGTTGAATACACCATGTAGGTCTAAATCAACGAGTTCCACTTCTATTACGCACACGTTCAATATAACATCAATTGAACCACCAACCACATTCAAATTTGAAAATTGTACATTCAATAATTATTCCTTTTAAAATTATTCATGTTTATTTTTTATCATCGTCGTTAATTAAAACTTTCTAACACTTGTGTATATTATTTAGGTTATGTTATAACTTCTGCTATAATGATATTATGGATAGTCACGTATCAGAGATTGTTTAATACTAAGATTTATTGAAAATCATCTGTCAAATGACGTTGATTACTCGGATCCGGATGATTGAAGTAAAATGCAAATGTTTTAATAAAAATGAAAATGAATCAACAATGCCTTCTTGACTAGTAACAGTCCACAGAGTTCAATGATGATTCCATAGTTGGCACAACTGATACCGGTAACAAGAAAACATAATCATAAAACAGTACTGCCATCTAACGTAATGTTGAGATGGTACAATAATAATAATAATAATAATAATAATAATAATAATAATAATAATAATAATACTTATTTGTCAGAAACCAGTGTACAAGGCCTGGATATGACATCGCCAGGTTCGATAGTTGATACATTTGAAGACAGTTGTATTTTCGTAAGCCAATTAATATTTTATTGTATTGGAATACTTCGTTACTTCTGATCTTTATATACTTTCTTGTAATCGTGTAATAGTCAATTAAATCCCACTCGAGTTTTGATTTTCTCGAGATAAATCAAAACGTCTAGTGAGATTACTGTTGATAAATCCGAGGCCTGAACGGAACTCGAACGCGGACCGACTATGGCAGGCTGAAGGTCTGATCACTCGCCACCGCAGGGGTCCGTTGCCACTCATACTCTCATGCGTTGATCCTGCGCTCATCTATGCCCACTCACTGGGTTCTGGAGTACAGTACAGTACATACCTCACTGCATAGCATTACAGTTACTTACCAGAGTTTTCAGTCGGCGATGTATGTTCTAGATCTATAGACCAATAGTCGGCAAAGACGTCATATAAAATACAACTCGCAAATCACAGAAAAGAGCAAAGTAGGAGAAGGTAGGTATAAGAAGAGAAGACTGGAAACAGCTTCACTATTGCAAGTTTTCAGTGCGCAGAGAAGGACAGGAGGGTGGAGTGAAAATATGAAGTTTATGGAATCAAAATGTAATGCCAGGTAAAAGTTGTGGGATGATGTCTTAAGGAACAATGCAAAATATTTTTTTTTCTAGCTTAATATTTAGAGGTGCCCCGAGAGCATCATATTTTGAAATTTTCACAAAATTAAGAGGTTCAGATTTTTTAGCGAGAGAACATTCTCCAGTGACTTAATCTGAACAGGATACCAGGAACATGTTAAAAAAATACATGTTCAAAGACTCTGTATATTTTTGATTCCCTGTTGTTTCACTTTGAAGTGTCACAGATATCACAATTTGTAAGAAAATTGGGAATAATCACAAAACTCTTAGGTATGATATAATTAATATAATACAATTAATGGGAATTCATTCTTCTTATGTTGCAGGGTATTTAAATCAGAATATCTCTAATTAATATAAGAAATCTGACCTTCTACCTTGTATTCGCAATGCCAGAGGGGCTGAACCCATCACAATTAGCTGTCTATCATGACGTAATGAAATATTATCTATGGGTCAAAAATGAATTAAAATCTGACTTCAAATCAAAAGAATCTACTGTTGGAGACATTTCAGAAAGAGTTGCTATCAAAACTAAGGCAATCCAGGCAAAGGCATAAATTCCGAAAGTCAGTCATACAAGAATATTACAACTGATTCGTGCTTATCATGAAAGATTCACAAACTTAATGAAGTCATGTAAGAAACGACATAGTGACGACAACTAAAATGACAACATTGCAAAATTCAAAGAAGAAGTAATTCTGAACGAAGCTTCTAAAAGATGTAACAAGTTTTAACATTGAAATGTCACTGCTGTTAGGTGATCCATCGCCTGAAGATGCCCGCCGTGGGCGACGAGTTGCACCATTCAGGATGGAACGTGTGCAGCAGCTGTCATGGGGACTCCGCCAAGAAGAGGGATAAACTAGTGCTGCCATCGCTTGTCAGCGACCGGGTGTATTTGGTGGACACAGCCACAGACCCAAAAGCGCCTCGCCTGCACAAGGTACGTACAGTACATACATAAGTGAACGTTACTTTCTATGTAAAGGCCTAACAGACAAGCGTTTAGTAGCTGTGTGACGTTGTCATTTTCTGACTTATACGAGGGTCAATCAAAAAGTTTCCGGACTGTCCTGTATGTAGGCAACAACAGGACATAGGAAACGGAGAAGTTATCTAGAACCAGTGAAACGCCTGGAATCTATACTGAATGCATCACTTGAAAGGCAGAGAAGAAGACTAGCCATAAGGTGTACATGGAAATATTCCAGGAAAAATCACAATATTATGTCTTTCACATGTCTGAACAAAATCACATGTAGAAGCTCACTTCTTAAAGACAATCTGACGCTGTTTGGTAGACTGACTCAACAGGCATGGAATCAATGACCTTAAGTGACACGTGCATGTATATTTAACTGTAGGCCTACAATAAATATAAGTGCAATTCGAAAATATATTGATTGATCCTCATAAAAATAATGTTGTTACGAGTACAACGTCATTGAGACGTATTAACTGATAAGCTGTAAAACATTTTTTTAATTCATAGTGTTAATGCCTTCACTTACCCTACGTAAACATTATCCCATAGAAATCGCACCTAGCTATAACATACACAGAGTTTATATTATTTAAGTTTCTTGAAAACACATGTAAGAAACTGTAATGTTTAACATATTCGGAATAGTTTAGAACAGCGTTTCTCAAACTTTTCTGAAGCGGGGACCACTTTTTTAATTCAGAACAGTTCCGCGGACCACCTTATTCTTGTTCCCTTTGAAAGCAAATTTATTATTTTTGTAGCATATTTTAATATCAGGATACTTATATTTTAATGTAGAAATAATTAATTAAAATTAATTTAATTCAATTAATTTTATATTAATATCAACTAATTAAGTTAATGTTAATAGAAGAAAATTTCTTATATCGTCATCTGAAAAAACAGAAATAAAAAAAATTAATGCAGAAACATGCCCGATTTTCAACAAGTAAATATGCAATTTTGTATGCTCTATTATTGGTGTACGACGTACAGCACGTGACCATCTCAATGTGCAGACAGGGTGTCGGCAAAACTATTGAGAAAGTCATATGAAAAGGTTCGATACTTTGATCCTGTTATGATTTTGGATGGTCCCTGGCTGGGTTACAGGCACGACGCCAGATGTACAGGGAAAAGATGGCGAGAAACACCACGTTCATAGTGCTTTAAATCCCTCTTTTGTTGCTGAGAGTAGAGTGGGAAGTCGATAGACGGGTAAGGTAAATAAATTTCATAAAATATTAGTACTGGGAGAAAAAGTGAAAGGCGATTGCCATGTGTCATTTACAAACTCTGGTCCACACCTGTGGAGTAACGGTCAGCGCGTCTGGCCGCGAAACCAGGTGGCCCGGGTTCGATTCCCGGTCGGGGCAAGTTACCTGGTTGAGGTTTTTTCCGGGGTTTTCCCTCAACCCAATATGAGCAAATGCTGGGTAACTTTCGGTACTGGACCCCGGACTCATTTCACCCGCATTATCACCTTCTTCTCATTCAGACGCTAAATAATCTGAGCGTCGTAAAATAACCTGCAAAAATAAAATAAAATTTACAAATTCTGAAATTTTCGGCTATAGTGTGACACGCAATTCATTTGAATTTGATTTTGTCTTCTGTCTTTTTTGAAGGACCACAAGGGCAGACCTCGAGGACCACAGGTGGTCCGCGGAAGATAGTTTGAGAAACGCTGGTTTAGAACATAAGATCTTTTCCCTAGCCGACCGTACTAATTTTCAATCCGGAGAGAAGAAGTAAAGAGCTGTGAATCGGTTGGGTTCCAAGTGATAAGAAAAGAGCGGAAGTGGCCATATAGTCCTCCACGAAATACAGTCACTCTGCTATCCCTAGACAGCAATTCCTTCATTTTAATTAAAGGGTAATACTGACGATTTTATGACTTTCTTATCTTATTTATTACAATGTTGCTAGAATGTTCCAGTTTACTGACGCAACTGCTCTCTTCACCGACAACTCTGATAACGAGCTGCTCATTTTCAGGCACGGGTTAAGCTACATTCGCATTCGTCGTATTTTGATATTCGACATCTAAAAATTCCATGAACTTCTAATGTAAATGTTAAAAAATGCAACAACCACATTAGACTTGAGAAAACTTCAGAAACAAAGCTAATTATGGAGAAGATAAAATCAGGGTTGTGTATGGACTAGTTAGTTCTGCAGAACCTAAATTTAAATAAAATGTTAATGTAATAGGCAATGTTCAAGAAGGTATTAAGCAATAAATGTTAATTTCCTCTAATTGATTTAGTTATAGCCTACAGTATGCTGCAACAGTTACATTCTGAAATTAAAAACCAGCTTTCCATAAAAGAGTTAGCAATCTCCTACCAATAAATGTTTAAGGGCCTACTCGTAAGCAATTTGATTTCCCAACTGCTTTCCGTGTTCATAAAAATACGAGTGTATGTATGTATTTAATGCGTTGTACATTCAGCAATAATTGATTCTAAATAAAGGACTAATGATATATTTACAGTAACTATATCTAAAATCGGAGAAGGTAAATTGCCTCCCGAGTTAAAATATATAGTTAAATTGAAGGGCTCCATGCAAAAACGAGGTAGCTCCATTTTTATAAAGTTGTGGAAAACAAAAAGCATAATAAAATGCAAACTTTAACTGAACTTCTTTCCTTTTTCATACATAATATGTCCAGGGTACTAGGAGTTTAATTTCCTCACACGTTTGTTACAATCGATTTTAGGGGGATAAAATATAAACAAATAATGAAGCTACCCACAGTTTGCAATGTAATTGGATATAATTAGCCACATTTTACACTAACTATACGAATATCATAAACTACAACACGAAACATAGCAGATACATACTCGTAGGCCTACATGTTTCGAGAAAAAGAAATATTTAAAAATGAAACATTTCATAGTGTGTTTTGGAAAACCATTGGTTTAATTCCCAAGATGCTCAGTCAGTTTAAGAGAGCAGTGTTTTATGATAATAAATGATTGGAAGAATTTTAGTTTTGTCCTTTAAATGTGCAGAAATTTGATCTGAACAAATGTAACATTGTAAAATTCCTTTGCAGAAAGAAAAGTTACGTTTGTTCGAATGAAATTTCTGCACATTTGAAGGACAGAAATAAAATTCTTTCAATCATGTATTATTGTAATAGGCTACACTACTGGGTGTTCAGTTCAAAATGTGTCTTGGCTCGCTGTATGCCGTCAAATATTAGCTGATGAGCCTAGAGAATTCATTTCCTACACTTCCGCAGCTCAGGTGTATAATCTAAGAGGCAGAGAAGTTGGCTAGCAAGTACGGCGTTCATTCTGAAGAGTACGTGCCGATACGTACGGTAACGCCGGTAGTGGCAGGAATGTGAACTGTTTGGAAATACGTACTGTCGGGATATGGGGAGAGGGTTAAGACGATTACTTACGTATTTGTTGACATTAACTTCGACGGTCAACATGGACACGGAGCATTTGATTTGTGTTGTGGAATGTTACCGTACGCAACCGATGATAACAAATACCCTGCGTACGACTTGCCGGCGCAAAACACAGTTTGAAAGAGGTTATGGTAGCACACAGACCGTACAGACCGCCATCTGTTGCTACGACGTTCAAGTTATACCGTACACGTTCTCAAGTTCAGATTGAAGAACGCCTTAAATAATAGGCAACTTCTAACATATAAACTGAAACTCGCTTCAAATCGGTGACCCAACAACAGTGACGTCATGACACACTTTGAAATGTACACCCAGTAGTCTCTTAAACTGACCGAGAATATTGGGAATTAAATCAATGATTTTTCCAAAACATGCTATGAAATTTTTCATATAAAACAATTTTTATCTCGAAAAGGAAGAACAAACGACTAAAATTGTATTAAATTTTGTGAAGGATGGGTGGAACGGAGAAAAATTCTCTCCGGTACCGGGAATGTGAAATCTTTGCAAGAATATGCTGGAAATGATAGCTGATTCGCTATGAGAATTTTTCTGACAATTTTTGTGACCAGTGCATCTGGAGAAGGTTCATTTTCCAATCTAAAATTAATAAAATATGAATTAAGCAATCGCATGGCACAACCATAATTAAATAGTTCAAGTTTGATGAATATTGAACATAGTATTTTGGCAGAGATTGATTTTTCCTCCTCAAAGTGCCGAGAAGTTCATCTATAGGGATTAGTATTTATGAGAAGTGTGTTAATAAATGTATGACTGTGGGTGAAGTTCGTCCCAATGTTCAATATATAAGAGGTGAATTGTTGTTGTTATTATTATTATTATTATTATTATTATTATTTTACTCGAGAGACCGTATTATTCTTGATTCGTCCCTCTGTTCAATACCAGAGGGATTAATTATTATTATTATTATTATTATTATTATTATTATTATTATTACATTTTTATTTTTTTACTTGAGGGACGCGTACTATTCTTGATTCGTCCCTGTGTTCAATATCAAAGAAGTGAATTATTATTATTATTATTATTATTATTATTATTATTATTATTATTATTATTATTATTATTATTATTTTACTTGAGGGACGCGTACTATTCTTGATTCGTCCCTGTGTTCAATATCAAAGAAGTGAATTATTATTATTATTATTATTATTATTATTATTATTATTATTATTATTATTATTATTATTTTACTCGAGATACCGTACTGTTCTTGATTCGTCCCTTGTTCAATATCAAAGAGGTAAATTATTATTATTATTATTATTATTATTATTACTATTATTTTATTTTTATTTTTTACTTGAAAGACGCATACTATTATTGATTCGTCCCTTGTTCAATATCAAAGAGGTGAATTATTATTATTATTATTATTATTATTATTATTTTCATTTTATTTTTATTATTTTTTTTTGAGAAATAATATTCTTGATTCGTCCCTGTGTTCAATATAAAGAAGTAAATTATTATTATTTATTATTATTATTATTATTATTATTATTATCATCATTATTTTATTTTATTTCCATTTTTAATTGGGGGACGCATACTATTCTTGATTCGTCCCTTGTTCAATATTAAAGAGGTGAATTATTATTATTATTATTATTATTATTATTATTATTATTATTATTATTATTATTATTTTATTTCTATTTTTCCTCTGACACATATCTTATTTTTGATTCGTCCTTGTTCAATATCAAAGAGGTTTTAATTATTATTATTATTATTATTATTATTATTATTATTATTATTATTATTTTTTTATTTTTAATTTGAAAGAGACAGACTATTCTTGGTTCATCCCTTGTTTAATACCAAAGAGGTGAATTATTATTAATATTATTATTATTATTATTATTTTATTTTATTATTTTACTTATTATTCTTGATTATTCTTCATTTTCAAAGTATTTTTTATATTTTATATTTTTTTTTAATTTGAAAGACGCATACTATTCTTGATTCATCCCTGTGTTCAATATCAAAGAGGTGAATTGTTATTTCTTTTTACTTAGAGACCCATTATACTATTCTTGATTCATCCCTGTGTTCAATATCAAAGAGGTGAATTGTTATTTTTTTTACTCGAGAGACCCATAAATACTATTCTTGATTCATCCCTGTATTCAATATCAAAGAGGTGAATTGTTTTTTTTACTATTATTATATATACTATTCTTGATTCATCCCTGTGTTTTTAATAAAGAGGTGAATTTTTTTTTTTTTTACTTGAGAGTCACATATACTATTCTTGATTCATCCCTTTGTTCAATATCAAAGAGGTGAATTGTTATTTTTTTTATTATTATTTTTGATTCATTTTTCAATATCAAAGAGGTTTTTATTTTTTTACTCGAGAGACCATATATACTATTCTTGATTCGTCCCTTTGTTCAATATCAAAGAGGTGAATTGTTATTTTTTTTACTTAGAGACCCATTATTATATTCTTGATTATTATTATTATCAAAGTATTTTTTATATTTTTTATTTTTTTTTTACTCGAGAGATCCATACTATTAATGATTCGTCCATGTGTACATGTTTAACGTTCGTTATATAGTACATTACTTAATAGCTGTGAAGGAAGTTTATAACGACATATTTATGTGCAGAGTTTAAGCTTGGATCTGTTATTTGTGTTACAGGTGATCGAAGGCGAGCTCATGAGAGCGCTGGATGTGTCCACGCCCCATACTTCGCACTGTCTGCCGTCGGGGGAAATCATGATCTCCACTATGGGCGACAAGAACGGAAATGGCAAGGGAGACTTCGTGCTCATCGATGCAAATACGTTCGAGGTCAAAGGTAATCTAATCCAGGCGGACGATAAATGGTGCCCTCCGTCCGAGCCACTGATGACTTTGAATTGCTGTCAAGATTATAACAAGTACACTTCACTTACATCACTTACACGTAGGCCTATACCAGGCCTGGGGGATTTTTGCATTAGCTTGAGCAATCTTCAGATAGCGGTCTCCTTCTACTCCCGCAATTGTGTTCATCGTGGACATGAGAATCGATCAGTGGCGTGCAATGTGTATACTACATTTTACATTTGTTGCAAAAAGAAAATTAAATGTGGTATTTATGTACATATGTGGGCGAAGCACGTCTTGCACTCATTGTGAATGGCGCGTCACTGAACCTCTATCTGCGTTGTTTAGTCTATCGTTCCTATCCACCTGTCCGCAGCTGGTTTCTCTCTGAGCGCGAGCGCGTTCAGAAAGAGGCTTACCCCCAGCCCTGGTCTATATCCTATTAAGGGGAGAGGATGGTATTTTTTGGTGAAAAATGAGTAAATTTTCAAAAAAAAAAAATCCTTTAAAATACTCTGTGATATGTGTGGAATGCATAGCATAACATTTTGTGGGTATTTGTGCCCTTATCGGATGTTGAGTCGCCATTTTTAAACTTCCTGCATTATGGATTTTTAAATCACTCGCCCACTTTTATTGTTGTTTCCGGTAAATTAAATTAAAAAAAAATTCTTTCTTTAAAAAACATATGCGAAATGCATTGCATAACATTTTGTGGGTATTTGTGCCCTTATCGGATGTTGAGTCGCCATTTTTAAACTTCCTGCGTTATGGGTTTTAAATCACTCGACCACTTTTATTGTTGTTTCCGGTAAATTAAATTAAAAAAAAAAAAATTTTTTTTTTCTTTAAAATACATATATGGAAATGCATTGCATAACATTTTGTGGGTATTTGTGCCCTTATCGGATGTTGAGTCGCCATTTTTAAACTTCCTGCGTTATGGGTTTTTAAATCACTCGCCCACCTTTATTGTTGTTTCCGGTAAATTAAATTTTCAAAAAAAAAAAAAAATTTTTCTTTAAAATACATATGTGAAATGCATTGGATAACATTTGGTGGGTATTTGTGCCCTTATCGGATGTTGAGTCGCCATTATTAAACTTCCAGCGTTATGGATTTTTAAATCACTCGCCCACTTTTATTGTTGTTTCCAGTAAATTAAATTTTCAAAAAAAAATTTTTTCTTTAAAATACATATTATCTGGAATACATTGCACAACATTTTGTGGATATTTGTGCCCTTATCGGATGTTGAGACGTCATTTTTAAACTTCCTGCGCTCTGGATTTTTAAATCACACGTCCGCTTTTATCGGTTTCCACTAACTTCATTTTTTTTGCTATATTGCCAGACAAAAATGGATATAATTTCTGAACTATTAAAGATACAATCATGAAATTTAGAACACACATTATTTAGACTATTAGGAAACTTTTCTCTGTGACAGAATTTTGTTAATTGATTTCATTTTAAAAATACGCTCGTTTGTTTGCAAGAAAGGAAATCGGAAAATTGTTATTAAATTTTAATTGTTTATTTTACAAACGTAGGGACTAATATCAAAATTCTGTTATAGACAATTTGTAGAACATGCTTTTGCAAATACATTGCAAGAAACTGTTTGACTCTATCTTTAAAAACGGTTTAGATATATCAGTTTTAGTACAATCCTGCACTGGGTATATTTTTTTTAAATTTGGGCCCTGAAATATTTTTTTTTTCAAAATATTTTTATTTGGTTGAGTTGCCACAGCTATGAGCTCTCTACATACAAAAAATTAATATTTTACACTAAATAGGAAAAAAGTTAAAAAAAATACCATCCTCTCCCCTTAACATGACGCAAACACATACTCTTTTATCTTGTTTGACCTCAAACCTAGTGCCAGTATTTCATTAAATTTATTGAACCTAATTAGAGTAGTTCTATGAAAAGGAATGCTGTTGGTATTTGTCGTAATTCCTTATTCGTTGCCCTGACAGATATTTTTTGACATTATTTTGCTTATTCCCATTTTCTGTCCCGCGCCGTAGCTACGTGATTTAAGGCGTTATGTCTTGGAATAACGGTACGGAATGAGCGATGGTTCCAGTCCTTATGAGGGAAGGAATTTTCTCATGACATTTTGGCCAGTGTATGAGAATGGTGTCCACTTATCATCGTGACGAGTTTGAGAAGATATGAAAGTAAGCCACCGGCGTTTGTCAGTCGGTTAAGGCGCTTGCCTGGCGGTCTGATAGATTGCGTTTGGGCGCGGGTTCGATTCCCATTTGGGCTGATTACCTGGTTGGGTTTTTTCCGAGGTTTTCTTTGTAATGTACGAATGAAGGTAATCTATGGCGAATCCTCGACCTCATCTCGCCAAATATCAATTTCACAATTTCGACGCTAAATAACCTAGACTGTTGATACAGCGTCGTTAAATTGAAAGAATGAGTAACGGAATCCGGTTTCGTAATCCACCTGTAACGGCTGGGGATGAGGGATAATCATGCTGACCACATGTTAATTTCAAGGTGTTATTCTTTGAAATATTTCAAACAAAAAAAGATTAATACAATTTTACTTGTTTTTGCTGCCTTTTCGAGAAAAAAATTGATTTATATGAAAATTTCACAGCGTACTTTGGGAAAGCCATTAATTTAATAATAATAATAATAATAATAATAATAATAATAATAATAATAATAATAATAATAATAATTTGTATTTGAAAGATAATAATAGTACACTTTTGGTTGGCACTCCCGATGAAGCAAAAGCTTGTGGCCGGAAGTGGAGTTTACATTAAATAATGAAAAAATAATGTTACACGCTTAAGCCTAAACTTAAGTAATTATTTAATTGTTTAATTTAATTAATCAAATATAAGTAAGGAAAGTAAAGAGAATGTTAAAAAAAAATGTTATGTTTTATTTAACGACGCTCGCAACAAAATCAATGTGCCGGAATTTTGTACCTCAGGAGTTCTTTTACATGCCAGTAAATCTAATAAATCGCATTTAAGCACACTTAAATGCCCGCAACCTTGGGCATAGAAGGCCAGCGCTATACCAACTTGCCAACCAGGTCGACAGTAAAGTGAAAAATACCAAAATAATAATACAAGAAACAATAAATACAAGAAATACAATGGGATTATATCAGATAATACATTGAAGAGTACGTTAACTAGAAAGCCCAAGGAACGATGGCCTCTTTAAATAGTAATAAAGTATAATGAAAAATTATTACATAATACAAAAAATAAATACAAAATATTATGCAATAATATAATGAAGTAATATAATGTATACTAATCACGATTTAAAATCAGTTGAAGTGCATGTTTTTAAAATACCGGTAATTTATTAATTCCCAATTTGCTCAGTCAATGTAAGAGAGCAGTGTATTATGATAATAAATGATTGAATGAATTTTAGTTTTGTCCTTTAAGTATGCAGAAATTTGATCCGAACAAACGTAAGTTTTCGTTCTGCAAAATAATTTTACAACGTTACATTTATTGAAATCAAATTTCTGCTCATATAAAGGACAAAACTAAAATTTCTTCAATAATTCATTATTATAACACAATGCTCTCTTTAATTGACTGAGCATATTGGGAATTAAGTCAATGGTTTTCCCAAAACACGCTATGAAATTTTTCATATAAACCTCGTAAAGGAAACAAAAACGAGTAAAATTGTATTAAACGTTTTCCCAGAGAATAACCCACTGAAATTAAAGACATTACTTACGGTTCACCTTGTACAGAGCTATTATCATAGTGCGCTGATCGTTTCTCCCGCGCAATCGAGCTCCAGTAGCCATATGGCATTCAGGCCCGATTGTATAAACCATTTAATCTTAGATCAGAGGTTAAATTGATCCTTGTTTCAGCTGAACTTGGAATTTTGTGTTGTATAAAGTCTAATCTGAGATTAATTTGTCTCAAACTAAAGTCAACTTCGACTGAAGAAATTTCTCCGATTAAGTTAGATGATCCAAGTTCAGTTATTTCTTTTCTGTTTGAAATATACGAGTGACAGATTGTGCAAATAAAATATCCATTATTATTAATATTAATAGATATGATAGGTACATTTATATATATTTCTTTCAATTTCTTGCAATTTCTTGCCTTAATACACAAACAATCTTATATTTTATAAGGCTCTATCGTGTTCAGGAGTATCAAATAACATAACCTATAATTATATTATGTTTATAACAACCATTAATTATTAATGGATATGATAGGTACATTAATAAATTTTCAATTAACTATATTGCTAAAAAGAAAATTGTCGTTTTATAAAGCTTTATTATGTTTAGCAGTATCAAACACCATAACATGATAACAACTCGGAGAACAGTCAACCTTCTTCTTATTGTCCGCCATTATTTACATTGCATAAAAACCAATGTCTCCAACAGAGTATACGGAAAGTCGGCAAAAAGTAGTTGTAAAGTCACTAGATTTCTCATTATCAACAAAGAAAGATTAAATTTTGTCACTATGGGGTGCTAAAAAGGTCACTAAATCCCTATTTAAGCAATATAAAAGTTAAAAGAAATTGTTGTTGAAAAAGAGTTAAAGTCGCTAGATTGGCAACACTGAACAAACCTGTATCACGTATTTCACCTGTTTATGCGATGTTGCCAGATCCTTTTCACGTGAACTTAGATTGCATTTGAACCAAGGTAATTTGATCGAAGAAGTGTCTGAACTCGGTTCACTTTTCGATCTACGATGAAAGTTGATCTTTAGTCAGGGAGTTTTATACAATTGGGCCTCAGTGTGCTTAGAAGTCGTGTAGTGAAACTCTCAATTCTTAAAGTGTACAACGTTAATGTATAAAGTTTAGCGATTATTGTGTATTTAGGTATTGCCTAGCAACAAATTCTCATTGTGTGAACGTGTGAAAATAAATTATAACATAAATAATATAGACTCGCTACCTCATAATGAATTAAGCAAGCTCTGCAATGTTTGTTCGCAGATGAGAACTTCGATGTTCGTTCTTACGAGTATAATTATTAATCTGACCAGATCCCTTATTCTCTGTTGCCGAATATGTCCTGAATAGTACTGATGTGAAACGGCTCGTTTCATATTCAGTGAGACCAGAACTTAGATCAAATAAGTTACGTAAGTTTATCTCAGAAACAAGGTCAGTCAGTCGTTGTGCTGTAAATAGTTTTTGTGACGTTACTTGTCAGATTGAAACGATCCTGTCAGTGTTTGCGGACACACCATTTTGAATCGCACATTGTGTAATACTGGATGGAAAAATACTGATCATCACAAGACCCGCAAGTGACTCACACATCTGGTCTGTAAACATGATAATACTGTTCGTGGGAATCATAAGTCTCTGTATGTCTTTGCATCATCTTGTAAATATCCGTGTGGCGACACCGGCAAAGCAGACAATACTCACGCCCGTAACTGTCTGCCATCAGGCTTGGATTCCGGCGCAGCTGTACAGCAGTTTGAAAGTTAGGACTGGCCCATTCAGCCCGAGTTTTATAAGCCCAGTCCAAGCGGGACCCGAGTAAGCCTGCCTGTGTACTCGTACTGTAGAGTGACTTGCATTCATGGAAGCCAGTCTATAGTGACAATTAATATTTGAGGAGAAAAATTCGCTCCGGCGCCGGGGATCGAACCCGGGTCCTTGGTTCTACGTACCAAGCGCTCTGACCACTGAGCTACGCCGAATTCAATTCACAGCACCTGATCGAACTCTCCTCCTACAGCGTTGTTTCCCTTTTGTGGCCTGACTGGTTTTTTTTTTCAACATAAAGTATAATGTAGCCTACTTAGACGATGTCATACACTGCAACAACCTACTTATCTCTATAAGAAAAAAAGTTCATCGCTGATTGCTTTTTCTATTTCAAAAACATATTTTCTCACACTACAATAGTATAAAACAAACCTCAATTAAGAAATCTTACGTTTACTATTACGGTAACTCAAACATCTTAGAAATCTGCAAACAATACTCTTCAACATGCGTTTTTCCTTATTAGAATCTGACTACTAATTTTTTAGTTATTATTAAGTATATCAAATATGAAAATATTCTGCTTAATTGAAAGTCTACTTAAGTAACGCCTTCTTCCGTTATTGGCTGACAATTAGGAAGGAGGAGGTGAATAGTATATTGGGTCATTCTTTAAGATTGACTCATGCGTAGACCAACGGAGTTTACAAAGTTGTTCCCATATAGTCAGCGACGTATGAAATGGAGAGGTAAAGAAACTGGCCAACCTACTCCGTTATCCCCTGGCTTAGTTGCCTCATGAGTGATGACTTATTGGTGTTACTTATGAGGTTCAAACCTGTCTTCCGACAGTTGACTAAACCACAAAAATATGAATTACCTTTTCCGGAAGACTTACCACTTTTATTCTCGCTGTGTTGCTCGGTTATAATAACGTGTCATATGAATGCTTTCATTTGTTTAGTTTGCAGCTTACATTAAGCCACCGGCGTGGCTCAGTCGGTTAAGGCGCTTGCCTGCCGGTCTGAAGTTGCGCTCGGGCGCGGGTTCGATCCCCGCTTGGGCTGATTACCTGGTTGGGTTTTTTCCGAGGTTTTCCCCAACCGTAAGGTGAATGCCAGGTAATCTATGCCGAATCCTCGGCCTCATCTCGCCAAATACCGTCTCGCTATCACCTATCTCATCGACGCTAAATAACTTCGTAGTTGATACAGCGTCATTAAATAATTAACTAAAAAAAAAGCTTACATTAATGTATGTGAGAATATGAACATAGATCGAAAAGCTATCGAAGTTGCCTCTTTTTAACATTTCCTTTCTTCACTTAAATTCAATAATATGTTTTTTTTATAGTCAACAGTGCTAAGAAAATTAATTCGACAATATGTTTTTGACTAAAGAATAGACATACAACATCATGACTTTATTTAGCCTATATATTTTAAACTGTAGCAAAATAGTGTTATGAGTTGTGATATTTGCATCTCCTTTACAAGGAGGATTTCAGAATTATTGGTCACTGTGCGAACAACAAGGAGCAAGCTTACCCCACGTAATTAATATTCACTTCTCTCGAGCAGAAATATAGTAAGATTTCTGATCACAATTTTCTAGCGTCATAAATCAAAGTTATCTAGAAAGAAGTTTATATTTTCCTTATATGATTTCAGGTTTGTGGACCGCTGGACAGAAAAAGGCCAAGTTTGGATACGACTTCTGGTATCAACCGCATTTTGATGTGATGATTTCCACCGAATGGGGTGCACCCAAAGGTTTCAAGAAGGGCTTTGTTTTAAACGACGTTCAAGATAAAGGTACTTCCTGACAAAAGCGTTCTGTTCATGGTCATGTTATTTAAATGTTTTCCTAACATATATGGACTTTGTTACAGGAAATGTATTATAAACATGCATGTGTTGTAATAGACTCCTGTCGTTAAAAATAAATTACTATGGGTATACAGTGTAGCAAACTGTCCATAAAGCCTGTAGTCTATGTAAGAGGAAAGAGGAATTACAGCATGAAATGTACAAAAATAAATTTATTTTTCTTTACTATAATAACTATTTCAAAATTAATGACAGAAATATTGCATGCAATACGTGCGAAAATTACGTTCTCCAACTGTTGTCCATCTCATCTCCGCCTCGGTGAACATTTCGTAACTTGTTACACAAATACAGGGTGATCCGTTTGGATATGGATAAAATAAAAACACCGTAAAACATTTACTACTGAACTTTATTTGTTGAAACTTTGTGCATACAACACTGAAGGATGGGAGATTCCTCAGAGCTCAACATGACCCCCATTGCGCACCCTGCACAACTCATAACGATGATGCAATTCAGCCCATGTCCGTTGTAACATAAGAGGGGTGATTTGTTGAAAAGTTTAAGTAATTTTTACTCTCAGATCATCAATGTTCCTGGGTTTCTGTGAATAGACAATGTATTTAACAAAACCCCACACGAAGAAGTCAGGAGGGGTTAGATCTGGGGAGTTTGGAGGCCAAGCCAAGAGATAGCTGCTTCTCGTACTGGGTTTCGCCTGCGATCTCCTGCATCTTTTTTTAACACAGAACCTGTTTCTACAAATGTTCTATCCCACAACATTATGGAATCGTCTGTTTTGAGAACTAGCTAAAATTAACATTCACGGCCGACTTGATATTAACTTCGCTTTTTGTAAAGGAGAAGCGAAGCGAGCATCAAGTCGGCCGTGTTTTTATTTCAGAATAAAACAAAACACATACTACAGTAAACAATATTACACGAAGGCCATGATCTGCAAGAATGCTGATATATTTAGAGCTCAAATTAAAAAAAATTCACTCACTAAAAATAATTTATAGGTTCGATTCTGTGGTGTGTAATTTTCTGGGTACAGCTGTGTATTGGATATTAAAAACTACAAAACTTGAGGTGGTTTAACGACATTATTACCATTAGAAATTAAATATTATTATAGTTAATGCCATGATGTTACTATTTTTCATTAATTATATATATTAATGCTATATTGATGACATGAAAGTGAAACGTTTTGGGGTTATATAAGTAGATGTAGAGAATAACTTAAATTAGATTTTGATTTCTATGTTTTACTGAATGGCGCTATATAGTTAATATAGTATATGTTACTGAAAGCTATAAAACTTACGTAAGATAATAATATTATTAAAAATCAAATATTTTTATAGTTATTAATCAATTGGGGTTGGGTCTTTTCATATATTTAATGGCGGTGTGGTGTAGATATTTACATGCGTGGTTCTCTTCAGTATTGGCTCGAGGAGAGTATCTTTCATGGTTATGGAAGCAAATAACTTTCAGAATGTCTGGTATTCTTCATTGAAAATAAATCTGAAAAATGTTTATTTGAACGTGTAATGAACTTAATTTGCAGCATTTGCTGCACAAGCCACTAGTCTATATATATAATTTGAACTGGTAATGGAAATTACAGGAAAACGTTTGAACGGATTTTAATAAATGGCCCCTCATTTTGAAGCTTGGAATCAAAGTTTTTCGGAAAAGTAGTAGTTTTCAGTGAAATGTCAATTTTCCTACATAATTTTCCTATTTTCCAAAATCCATCTGTTGTCAGTTTTGAGAACTAATTTTATCGAATCACGGCCGACTTGATTGAATTTCAGAACAAAACACACACTACAATAAACAATAGGCTATTACACGAAGGCCATGACCTGCAGGATTGCCGACATATTTAGAGCTCAATTCAATTTGTTATTAAAAACTGATTCTGCAGTGTATAATAATTTTCTGAGTACAGCTTTCAACGCGTGTATTGGATATTCAAATCTACGAAACTTGAGGTGGTTTGATGACATTATTATCATTAGAAATTAAATATTATTATAGTTAATATCATGATGCATCTATTTTCATTAATTGTACATAATATTGATGACATGAAAGTGAAACGTTTTGAGGTTATGTAAGTAAATGTAGAAATATCTTAATTTAGATCTTCATTTCTATAATTTACTGAGTGGCTGCTATATATAACTACAAAACTTAAGTAAGATAATACTATTGTTATTAAAAATCAAATATTTTTATACTTATTAGCCCGTGGGGTTGGGTCTTTTTCATATACTTAATGGCGGTGTAGTGTAGATATTGTTATGTGTCATTGTCTTCAGTATTGGCTCGACAGAGCGCAAAAATTACAGTTTCTAAGGAAAGATCAAAAGGTATTACTTACTGATAAAATAAGAGGCCTAGAAAATTTGGTAGTCTCCAGATCATTTCAGCAAGATCTCTTAGTAGGATAAAATGTTAAGCTCTAATTTCAAGTTCTACATGCAGCAGCTATACAGAAAATGCTATTGTTCAAAGCTTAGCAAACCTGACTTTTTTAACCTTTGCTTACAATCCACAATGACCTGAAATAGCTACTGCTATCGTCCTGACATTGATACTTGCGTTTTAGCGTTGAAACTCAAAAACTGAAGTTGGATAGTTCAAGAGAAAGTATTTGGCCTAAAAAAAATAATCCATTCAGAGGAAAATGTTTCATTATTATGGAAGCAAATAACTATCAAAAAGTCAAGTATTCTTCATTGAAAATAAATCTGAACAATTTTTATTTGAACGTTTAGCGAACTTAGTTTGCAGCAGCAAATAGTCATAATATAATCAGCAAGAAATTTTTCCTACTATCATAATATGTTTATAAATTAAATTATCCATTCCCAACGATCAGACTGTAGATTAAATAGCTATTTTCATTTCATTAATTCTTAGCATTTAAAATCTATCATGAAATGATCTTCTCTGTCCTTTTCAATTATGCTGCAATCTTTAAAAGTTTCTTCGTCGTGTTTTGTTCAAATTTTTACTCGTAGCATAATGTATGTATTAATAATATAGTTGTTACCCTTATTTGTGTTCCTCAGATATGTATGGGCAATCCCTGAACGTATTTTCGTGGAAAGAACGTCGCTTGCTGCAAACTATCGATCTTGGTCCAGGGGGCATCGCTCCATTGGAGATAAGGTTCCTGCATAACCCACGAGAACCCCAGGGCTTCGTGGGATGCGCTCTCAATGCCAACGTGTACAGGTCAGTGATAGAATAAGGGCAGATTATTAATCATAGCAGTGAGTATGTGCGTATAAGAAGCCAAAAGTGTAAATAATGTAGTAAGTAAACAGCCTTTAAACTTTCTTGAAGCTATGTTAATTTCAAAATGTGGATAAGAAACATATTTACTCACAAATGGCTTTCACAGAACCCGTGGATTCATTGCCGCCCTCACGTAAGTCCACCATCGGTCCCTGTCCTAAGCAAGATTAATCCATTCTCTATCATCATATCCCATCTCCCTGTAACATAGTTCTAGTAAGCTTATATTACATTAATTTTCATCATTTTACTAGCTATCTAAAATCTCAAATTAATTATAATTGATTGAATTAAATTAGCTCATAAATTAAGTTACTACTTTACCTTACAGGTTTATCTAAATTTAAATAAATATGTAGTCTACTAGTCGTTAACTTAACTGAAGAATATTGCTGAAGAACCTTTTAAGTGTAATGTCAATATTTGTAATTTAAATATGTATTGTATTGATTAAGGCCGGTTGAGTGGAAGAGAAGGCCTTATGCCAGCGAAAATAAAACATTATTATTATTATTATTATTATTATTATTATTATTATTATTATTATCTCCCTCAAATCCATTTTAATATTATCCTCCCATCTACATCTCACCCTTCCTAAAGGTCTTTTTCCCTCCGGCCTCCCAACTAACACTCTATATGCATTTCTGGATTCGTTCATACGTGCTACATGCCCTGCCCATCTCAAACGTCTGGATTTAATGTTCCTAATTATGTCAGGTGAAGAATACAATGCGTGCAGCTCTGCGTTGTATAACTTTCTCCATTCTCCTGTAAAACTTCATCCCTCTTAGCCCCAAATATTTTCCTAAGTACCTTATTCTTGAACACCCTTAGCCTCTCTTCCTATCTCAAAATGAGAGTCCAAGTTTCACAACCATAGAGAAGAACAGGGTAATATAATTGTTTCATAAATTCTACCTTTCAGCATTTTCGAGAGCGTCCACACGTGTGGAGTAATGGTTAGCGCGTCTGGCCGCGAAACCAGATGCCCTGGGTTCGATTCTCGGTCGGGGCAGGTTACCTGGTTGAGGTTTTTTCCGTGGTTTCCAATAGGAACAAATGCTGAGTAACTTTCAGTGCTGGACCCCGGACTCATTTCACCGGCATTATCATCTTCATCTCATTCAGACGCTAAATAACCTAAGATGTTGATAAAGCGTCGTAAAATAACCTTTTCGAGAGTAGAATGGATGACAGAAGCTTCTCAACCGAATAATAACAGACATTTCCAGTATTTGTTCTGCGTTTAATTTCCTCCCAAGTGTCATTTATATTTGTTACTTTTGCTCCAGAATATTTGAATTTTTCCTCCCTTTAAAGGATTTTTCCAGGGTAAGAAACACGGCCGTGATTTTCTGTTGATTTATTTCGATTGTACGTTTTTCGTTTATGTGTTTTTTTTACACTTATACGATCGTATTTTAATCCCAAGGAGATACGAAACGTCATTTATATGTTCTAAATCAATTTTGCTCGAAATTTGGTTTGCCTTGAAAATGTAAGCACGTGAAAATAAAGCACGTGTTCATAGTTAAGATGCAATCCACTTTAAAATTCGTGGAAAGTCGTAGCTATCATAATTGCCTCCAAAAATCCTATGTCCTTTAATGACAGTAATACTGCTTGAGAAACAGTGAAATATTTCGCAACACACCATGATGTAACTGAACAAATTAGGAACAGTTATCACAGTTCCTTAGGAGGAAGTAATTCAAAATAACTGACACTTTTTTTTGTAAAATAATCCCATGTTGTTTAATGATGATCACATGGAAGAACTTAATAAGACAATGTTCTAAAATGTTCTGAATTGGAGTTCGAAATACAATATATAAACCAGCTTTGGCTCTAAGCAGCTAAGATTTCCTACAAAATATAATCTTACATTCTTCATGAATATATTATAAATTTGAGTACTGCATTATACAGGGTGATTCGCGAGAATTTACGGCCACTTACGAAACTTATTTCTGAAGACATTTTGAGCAAGAACTGTCATATAAACATGTGTCCTATCTATACTAATAATAAATCTGTAGCCGAAATTTTTCTGGTAATTTTCGATTTTCCAAAAATAATTGGTCCTAACATATATAATTAACCACCCTGAAACCGAAAATCGCTTTTTTTGACATTTTTGTTTGTATATCTGTCTGTCTGTCTGTATGTTTGTTACCTTTTCACGCGATAATGGCTGAACGGATTTCGATGAAAATTGGAGTAGAAATTAAGTTCGTTGTAACTTAGATTTTAGGCTATATGGAATTCAAAATACTTTATTTAAAAGGGGGGTTATAAGGGGGCCTGAATTAAATAAATCGAAATATCTCGCTTATTATTGATTTTTGTGAAAAATGTTGCATAACAAAAGTTTCTTTAAACATAATTTGCGATAAGTGTTATTCCTTGAAAAATTTTGATAGGAATGATATTTAATGAGATAAATGAGTTTTAAAATTAAAATAACTGCCATCTATGAGGGGCCTTGGACAGCAACAATCGAAAGCTATGAAACATAGCCTACAGAGAATGTTTCTGTGTTTGTATGAAGTAATATCGGAAGCTAAATTAACCGATTTGTATAATTAATTATTATTTCAACACTGGGAAGTGTAGTTTCTCTAGATGGACATAATGCTATAATGTTATTACAGTAACTTCTGATATAATATAATATAATATAATATGATATGTAATATTATATAATATAAGTTATTTGAAGGGTTCAGTACCATAGTGGGCCAAGCGCCATTTACTGAATACGTAGAAAACAAGGGTTAAAATTAAGTTATTACCATAATTCAATGGAAACCTATAACAAGTAAAATAAAATATACACATTAAATCTAAATGATGTCATTGCATGTAATAAAAATTGAGAAACATGTTAAAGGAATTGTTAATGCACCAAATGAGTGTCTCTGGACCAAAATGATCGCATTTTAATTATTTGGATGCAATTTAAATTAAGTAACATATTAAACGATTTATCCTTCTATCAAACACGAGTGTTCCCTGGATCAAATGTCCTATTTTAATTATGTAATTACTTTATATTTATTTCTAACGGGTGCAGCGGAGCGCACGGGTACGGCTAGTTCTCAATATTTTCAGAGTTACACTAATTTGAAGTTGTTAAAAAATACCCTTCTGTTTTAGTTCTAAGGGTAAAAGAATGTTACAAATAGTGAATAAACTGTTCAGAAGTATCATTTCTTTAATTGACTAGTATTTTGAATATTATAGATTTATTAATTTGTCATACAGAATAATATCTGTAATATTGACAATTAATATTTGAGGAGAAAAATTCGCTCTGGCGCCGGGGATCGAACCCGGTTTCCATCCGGTGCTGTGGATTGAATTCAGCGTAACTCAGTGGTCAGAGCGCTTGGTACGTAGAACCAAGGACTGGAGTTCGATCTCCGACGCCGGAGCGAATTTTTCTCCTCAAATATTAATAGTATTTTGAAGCTAAAAATGTGTTGTTACTTAGTTGCTTTGTAAAGATGTTTTTTAACTAAAAATTACATTATTCTTGCACACTTATCACAACAATTGTTATAGATCACGATACTTGCAGGAACTTGATTCTTTACAGCTCAATTTTGTATCCTAATGTACAGTCTTAAAGAGTTTATAAGAATGACGTGCAACTCAGGCTTTCAGGTATAACTCCCTGTAAAGTTGATTTGAATAATTTCGAGGGAAACATTGTTCCGGGGCCGGGCATCGGTGTCTGGTAGAGTTCCCGGGTAGCTCAGTTGGTAGAGCGTTGGTACGTTTAACCAAAGATCCCGGGTTCGATGCCCGGCACCGGAACAATTTTTCCCTGGAAATTATTCAAGAATGACGTGATTTGTAGCAATTGTTCTGATAAATGCGTACGAAAAATGTGATTTTGCAGTTTAAAAAATTGAAAGAAATTGTTGTACGAAGGAACTATGGAATTAACAACACATTTTTAGTTTCAGAATACTATCCAATTAATCCTTAAATTGACAGAGAATCCTATAGGATGCAACAGGTTAATAGGCTATATGCTGTAATTTTAATAGAAGAATAGAAAAAAAAAATTGGTAGGAAAATTAAAATTTCACGATACTATAATATTGTACAACATATAAAATATGGACATTGCGATAGTTGTTTTCTTTACAGTCCGACACGGTTTAATAAACTAGTGTGAAAAATGAAGTTTTGCCAATTTAAGGATTATATCTGTTCTAATCCAGACTTTCGACTAGTGAATGGATATCTAGCCTGAAAATGACAGCAAATTTAGCAGCTGTTCGTTCCGTTCCCGGCAGATCTCTCGACGGTACCCGGTGCAGACATGGCTGCCCGGAGATTGAAACTTTAGCACACGTCTTGGGATTCTGTGAACAGGGATTGCTCTTGAGGAACTCTAGACATCATCTTGTAAGATCCAAAATTGCTGCCGCATTAAGAACTAAGGGCTGGATAGTAGAAGGAGAAATCTCCTGCCTAGCTGAAAATGGGTCAACGAAACGAGTAGATATTTTAGCGTACAATGCTGACACTAAACAGGGCATCATTGTGGACCCCACGAAACGTTTTGAAGTAGGATGTCATCAGTCAGCCGAGGTCCACCTTGAGAAGAAGTCGATCTATGAGCCTACAGTCAACTATTTCAAATGAAATATGCCTTAATTCACGTTGAGGTATTCGGCTTGCTCATAGGTACTCGAGGGAATATACCAGCTTTTTTCGAAGAATTTCGACGGAAATTTGTTCTGCCAACATCTTTGAGGGATGACATTGTGATAATTGTGTTAAAAAATCCTGCCAAATCCTAATTAATCACATGGTGCCACATTGATAGCAATTGGAATGTTTCACGCCCTTTTCTTTGTTTCCCCCTTTTCTTTTAAATTTAATATCTATGTTTACATATGTATAATAATTTTTTGAGGATATACTGAGTCCGTAAGGGCTACCCTCAATGGGGGGCAGTTTAGTATTATTATTTTAAGAGAGGAGATTAGAAAATTACGGATAATTATAGAGGAATAAGTTTATTGTACGCAGGATATAAAATTTATGCAAATATTTTGAAAAACAAACTCAATGAGCATTACGACAATATTATCAGTGAGGAACAAAATGGTTTTCTTCGAGGAAGGTCCTGTTGTGATGGATGTTTCGCATTGAAATTACTGGTTGAGAAATAGAGAATTTAATCTAGAAACGCATATGGCATTCATTGACTTCAAAAAGGCTTTTGATAAAGTTAATCGGAATAAATTACTTCAGATTTTGGCAGATGATTAAGTGCCTCAACAGATTATACACAATATTTACAACATTATATAAAACAACCATCATAGCAATTCGAAGCAACAATAAACTTTCACAGTGGCAACCCATTTATAGTGGAGTACGACAAGGCTGTGGCCTTTCACCACTTCTGTTTATTTTATATAAATAGAATCATTCAAGATTGGCGACAGACACGCCATGGATTTATTCCAATTAATCGAAATTTGCAGCTTGATGCTTTAATAATAATAATAATAATAATAATAATAATAATAATAATAATAATAATAATAATAATAATTTTATTTAACCTGGCAGAGTTAAGGCCATACGGCCTTCTCTAACACTCAACCAGGAGTAAAGACTGCGTTACAAAAACACTACAAATTTACAAATTACACTACAATTTTACACATAAAACTGAATAAGATAATAATAATAATAATAATAATAATAATAATAATAATAATAAAAATAAACAACAAATAAGAAGAAATCAGACATAATATATAACATACAGAAAGAAAGAAAAAGCATAATAATATGTGAACAGCAGGTCAAAATAAATGAGGCATACAAAAAAAAAAAAAAGACAATTATTCATAATAATAATAATAATAATAATAATAATAATAATAGTAATAATAATAATACAAATAAGAATAGTAATAATGATGATGATGATGATAATAATAATAATAATAATAATAATAATAATAATAATAATAATAATACTAATAGTAGTAATAAAATAGTGCAGTACAAAGTATACAGTGAATACAATATTTCTAAGTACACACAATAAGGAAAATTAAGATTATATATAGCTCAACTTATCACATTAGAGATATAACATTATCGGAAAATATGAAAACAAAAATATAAAATAAGTTGAATATCATTAGAACATAAAAAAATGTGAATACGTGGAAACATGCAATACAACACTTGTCATAATAGTAAGTTAGTTTGGCAACTCGTCATAAGATAATTTTCTAACTTGGATTTGAAAGATTTCAATGTTCAGCAGCCCTTGACTTCAGGTGGCAGAGAGTTCCAGTGACGAGAGGTAGCAACAGTGAAGGATGAGGAATACAGAGACGATGCGTGAAGTGGAATTTCTAGCGTGTTATCGCGTTGTGATCAGTATTAATATTATGATAGCGAGAGAGAGTATGAAATCGAGCGAATAAATAATAGGGGATGAAGAGTGCATAATTCGATATAAGAGAGAAAGTGAGTGCAGATTTCTCCTCTCATGTAACCTAAGCCATGATAACTTCTTGAAAGAAGGTGAGATATGATCATAGTATCGAACATTACAAATGAAGCGGACGCACGCGTTATGAACACGCTGTAGTTTCTGAGCGGAATCAATCCTGAGATCACTGAACAAAACGTCGCAATAATCGAAGTGAGGTAGAATGAGTGTCTGTACCAGCGTCTGTTTTAATTTAGATGGATAATGATACAATCTTTTTAGTGAATGGAGAATAGAGAATGCCTTCTTACATGTATATTTAATATGCGTATCCCAATTGAGATTAGATTCGAAATGTACTCCGAGATTTTACTTTTCGCTGATGATTTAGTTCTCATGGCATCAACTGAAGATGATTTACAATATTCAGTACACAATTTAAATATGGTCAGTGAAAAATATAACATGGAAATTAATATTGGAAAATCGAAAATCATGTCATTTTGTGGGAAATTCCCTGTACCAAGTAAAATCTGTTTGAATAATAAAATAACAGAAAGAGTAAATACCTTCACTTACCTTGGGTATACACTATCACCTTATGATGAAGTAGATATTGCTGAAAAAATATGTAAATATAATAAAACAATGGGGATCATTAATAAAATCATGAAACCTTCACTAGTACAAAGACACACAAGAATAGGCTTGTATAAAACCTTAGCACAGCCAGTATTAAGCTATGGTAGTGAAGCACGGACTGTGAAGAATAAAGATGTCAGTAGAATAACAGCAAGTGAGATGAGGTTTATGGGAGCAACAGCTGGATATACTCGTTGGGATAAAAAAAAGGGACCTAATGCAAGAACTTCAAATAGAACTCATTATACAGTTCATCAGCAAATATAAACTTCAGTGGAAGAGTCGTCTCGAACGAATGAATCGATGCAGAATTCCAAAAGCACTGTTTCATTACCATCCAAATGGCAAACGAGCTCTAGGCCGTCCAAAGAAGAGATGGACTGAAAATTCTAGTTTGAGACTTTAACAGGCCACTTGGCCTAATACTTGTTATGAAGATGATGATGATAAGGATTAAAGTGTGGCCTAATTCTGGATAGTTCATTGTCTAACTGTAATATTCTTTTACCCTTAAAACTAAGGAAAAAAAGTTATTTTTTTAACAACTTCGAATTAGTGTAATTCTGAAAATATCGAAAATAGAACCCATGTCTATATGACATTTTCTGCTCAAAATGTCTTCGGGAATATGCTCCGTAAGTGACGGTAACTCCTCGTGAATCACACTGTAGACTCAAAGATGGCTTCACTGTAAAGTTAGTCAAAATTTCTCTTGTGAATATTTCACTAAATTTACTTAACTCATTCTCCCCATATGGTCTTCAAATGCTATTTCAGATGTTATTAAATATCATTTCAGTTTCATGTAGCGTTATGAGTTTATTTTTTTCACACTTCCATAAAAACATATAAATTAAATTAACTCTATAATATTACCAATGAAATGGATTTCATCTGCACATTTATTTCATGTTGTATACTAAATTTGAAGCACATTTTAGGCTGGTTCACAATGAACCGGGAACGGAAGCGACGAGAACGAGAACGGAAGTAATGTTAAAATAAATGTATTTAAATGTAAGCGTTCATTTTATCGTTGTGAATGCTCACAATTAAATACCTTTATTTTAACAATATTTCCATTCCTTAAGCTTCTCGTTGTCATTTTCGTTCAAGAAAGTTTTCTTGTGAAAATTTGAGTCTTTTTTGTCTTTGTTCATGGAAGATTCGATAAGTGCACTCTTATATAATTTCGTAACGCAGAACTAATAGGGCTTACATTTTTATCTGCAGGTTCTTCCGCAAGGATGATGGAAAGTGGGATGCTGAGCTGGTGATTGACGTTCCAGCCAAGAAAGTGGAAGGCTGGGTGCTTCCTGAGATGCAAGGTTAGATTTGCATTTCGTCTCTCATGTATTGTTAATAAATGAGCTAAAATCGCTAATGTGGAAAATGCCATAAGTATGTTGAAAGTTTATGGCAGACACAGTCTTTAATCACGAGAAATCTGACTTAAGATGCATTGCATTTGGACTTAAGAAAAATATTTTAACACGACTATTACACTTTTACTACGTCATACTACTTTTAACCAATAAAACGGTATGAAAGGACGTGTTTCAACTAATCATGGCTGTTTATCGCAACAATTTTATCACTTCCATAGCATTTTTTATTTTTATCACTTCCATAGCATTTTTCTGTTTTTATCACTTCCCTAGCATTTGTTTTTTTGTTTACCAACACTTCAACCTGCAAATTCTTTACGGTACTTTAAAACATGCTTTGCAATCGTCATTTGTTTTCTGCATAGATAGTCAACTGAAAATGGCGGCTCCTTTCAAACGTATTGGTGAAACTAACATTAGTGAAATAGAATTTCAGTAAGTCAATTACTCCTAATATTTTTGTTGTATTCATTTCTTCTAATCTTTAGAGTACTTTCCTTATTTCTTCTAATCTTTATATACTTTCTTCTAATCTTAATAAAAATACAACCGAATGTAATTTACTTTCTTTAATCTTAATAAAAATACTTTCTTCTTAATCTTTTAAAATTATATACTTTCTTCTAATCTTTATATACTTTCTCCTAATCTTTATATACTTCCTTCTATACTTTCTTTATACACTTTCTAACCGTTTATTCACAAATTAATGTTCAACTTTTATTGTCTGTACCATCCGAGTAACTAAACCATTAGTATTGTACGTGGCATTAATTTGTGAATAAACGGTTCACTTTATGCAAAAAACACAGACATAAAGTGTTCATCTTTTTAATATCTATCGCGACATTTATACTAAACATTAAAATTTTAAAGAGATATGAAAACATCGGCAACAAAACTTTCCACACAATTTATTTTTTTATTGTTTGAACTATGCGTTGTAGAAAAACATTTCATTAAAAGCATTGATTCTATTTCATACAAAGAACCTCCTGTTAAAATTTGTGCACTCAAACCCCTGACACTCTGTATTTAACCATCAAAGGCAGGTTAAAATAATAATGTGATCAGAGGAACAATAATCATAAAAATTGCGGCTCTTTACTCCTTGTTAAATTAATTTACCTAAGAAGTTTCTTACATCGTCAAATTCTCATGTGAAATGACACATTTATTACTGTGTTGTTTCTGTATTTTTCAGTTGTTCTCTGTATTGAGAATTGTTGGACTTCATACATACTATACACGTTGCAATAAATGGAAAAACTTTTGCCAATCAGAATAACTGCCAATTACTTTTTAATTTCAACTTCCTGGTGTTCCATCATTTCACATGTGGTAACTTTCTATTTGTAAAGAACTATATTATGAACGGATGAAATGCTAGTCGCTTGATACTGAGAAATGATACCAAGTTATGGCAATTGACTGTACAACCCTTCTTAGCCATGGCAGAAACCAGAGCCACCTACCGACCAAAGACTCTTAAATTCCCACGATGGCGTGCGTGCATGCTGACTAAAATCTATAGGTTGAAAAATTGTTCAGTAAACTCATTGTATAGTATGTACAGCCCAAAGCAATTTCAGGCATTAGGCATGTTAGAATAACATTGCTGATCTTTAATTTATTCTTAAATGTGAAACTATTATATGAAATTGAAACAAATTACGATGTGACAACAGACTTACGTAACAAAAGCCACTTTGTTTTATCTTCTATTGTACTTAACATACCTATTTATAACCGATCAGAAAGACAACTATTTTTTTATAACTTTTATAAAAAGACAATATATTTTTTAGTGGATAAAGCATCAGCACGTAGAGCTGAAAACCCGGAGTTAAAATCCCGGCGCCGGAATTTTCTCCGTTCCAAATCAAAATTTTTTTTTGTTTCAAAACAAACATTTTGTCCAAATTTCTATGACCAACACATTTAAGTCCAGTGGAATAAGTCCATAGCATTTTCGTCCAAAAGTAAATTTCGTCCAGAAATTTTTTAGTCCAAAAAATTTAGTCCAATATACATATTGTCCAGTCGTGATTGATTTTGGATATTCATGATACTAGAAGCACATTTTAAACAGATGCTAACAATAGAATACCAAATATTGTAAAACTCAAAAATGAATAGGTGTTGCTAAGGAAATGCATAAATACAAGTTTTACTTAAAATTATCAGGTATGGATCCCAAAGTAATTACTTCTAAAAGGAACAAACCATTCATAAAATATGGCTACTTTTATCAACACTACTCTTATAATAAGGATTGAACCAGGATAATATATTAGCGATGTGAGAATCGGTCAATCTGTAAAGAAATTACACGGCAACCCGCAGAACCCCGAAGATGGTAATTAAAGAAGGAAATTACACTTTCTAAGAAATAGCTGCAATGAATACTTGATCTTTGTTCTTTGAAATAACTGAAAATAAATCTTAGGTTTTATTTCAGTGATTCTTTTGTAATAAACACAACTACGAAAATTTCAAGTAAATAAATTTGGACTAAATCAGGTAATTATGTTATTTTACGACGCTTTATCAAAATCTTAAGTTATTCAGCGTCTGAATGAGATGAAGGTGATAATTCTGTGAAATGAGTCTGGGGTCCAGTGCCGAAAGTTACCCAGCATTTGCTCATATTGGGATAAGGGAAAGCCCCGGAAAAAACCTCAACAGGTAATTTGCCCCGACCGGGAATCGAAACCGGGCCACCAGGTTTCGCGGTCAGATGCGCTAACCGCTACTCCACAGGTGTGGTCCAAAATATATATAGGACGAAATTTCACATAATACTAAAATGACGTGGACGAAAGATTTGTGGACAAAATTTGATGCAGGACAAACATACAACTGGACAAACGTAAAATTAGGACCAAATTACGAATGGACGAAAACGTAATGGACTAAAATTCTGCTAAGCATTTTGTTTTAGGTGTCACGCGACACCACTTTTTTTTTACCCGTCTTTTTGAGCATTAAGTGAATTTTATTGTAATAGTTTCTTTTCAATGCGTCTTTCTTCTAAGGCAATAACGTGATAAATAATGTCATTATTTAAGTTATTTAAACAGATTTCTTCCACACGAATTTGTTACCAAACTGGAATGTGTCTCCAGGTCTGATATCCGACATCCTTCTGTCGCTGGACGACCGATTCCTGTACTTCAGCAACTGGCTGCATGGGGATGTGCGGCAGTATGACGTGAGCGATCCCAGACATCCTCGTCTCGTCGGGCAAATTTTCCTGGGCGGTAGCGTACTGAGCGATAGTCCTTACAAAGTGACAGAGGACAAGGAACTCAAAGTAAGCAACAACTTTATACTTTTTAATCTCTTCTGCATTTTATAGTGTTCGGTCCGCATGAAGCCACATATCCATGCTTGGACGGGGAGTTCTGTCAGAGCTTTCACTTCAGAGCACCCTAAAGGCTCCCAAAACAGACCGATACGGAAAGCGTTACGATAGCGTTACGATTTTGCGATAAATGTTTTCATTGCGTTCAATGATTGTGTTACACAGCGATTATCGCAATATGCGTTATTACAGCACAGTAGAACAGTCGACGATTTTGCGTTCTTTCTCCAAGATGTAGATCGATAGAACGCCACGCGTTTATTTTGATGCTGGGTTGACTGTCCATGGATCCATCTTCAAAGGAAGACTTCTCTTTCTTGGATGAGTCGTCGCTCGTTGCAAAGCAGGATGCAGGTAAGTCCATGGTAGTCAATGTAAATGGTTAAGATAAACAATATAAAAAGGTATGGAATGATGATTTATTTTACTTTGAAAACGTAAAAAATAACAAGTTTGTTTTATAAACTTTATTTTTTTAATTTGCTCTTTTTTTCAAGGTTGTGGATTCATTAAATGCCACAGGGAAGAAAAAGATTTTTTATACCTTAGTTCAACAACTAACCTTAGCACTCTGCTAACCTTGAAGAGCCTACTAGTAAAGAATTTCTATGTTTAGAGTACCCATAAAAGAACTGTTTTAATGTAAAATTCAGTAGTAATTTATTCTAAACATACCTTCTGGTGATTTACTTACATAAGTATATCTAGAGTGTGGTAAGATATTGAAAGTACGTAATAAAACTCCGACAAACAAATTACATAACTTTTTGTTTCCACATACTTTATTAATTTTATATTTCTGCACAATTATTATTATTGCTGTAAAGCATTTGCAATTTGCACAAATATTATTTTTTCATTTGTGCATTTTTGCTACAATTTATTTTCTACCTTAAACCCCGCGTTAGTCTACAAGCCAGCATGACATCAAATTTAAATAAATAATTGCACAAACAAAATCTAATTAAGCTATCTCCTTCCATTTCTTCTCCTTTTCCATGCCACTGATTTTCCTTTAAGAACTCAATAAAAATTTTCACGTTCGTTTATAATCCGAAATCGCAATCTGTGAGCACAATGATTTACACCTGCTGAAGGTAACTGGTCTTTGCGCTGTGGTTGGAAAACTAAAATCCAGCATATGTGGTCACCCATTACGATAATCTGATTGGCTGGGGACGTTAAATTTCGTAAATCGCGGACGCGTCAATTTGGGCACACGCGAACTGAATAAGATTATCGCGAAATCGTAAAAAATATCGCAACAAATATTCCGAATCGCGTCTGTTTGGGGAGGCCTTTATATCTTGAAAACTCCATGAAAGAAAGCTCATCCACGGGGTAATAATCGGACTGACGACGCACTTCAAAATAAATGGTACTCGAGCTATCAAAAAAGACCTATTATTACAGCAATCTAATATATAATCGCGAATAATGATTTTTGCAAATAATGATAAAATCCAATTATAACTAAAACTAATAATAATCCATAACTTTGGACTGTGTCGTATTTCCATCGAGTGCTAATAGTTGCGTATTTCAATTGATGCTTGTAAATAATTATTGTTGTAATAAAATGTTAATGGCTAAAATACAATAATTGAATACAATATTTTACTAGAGACGTAGAAAAATTAAGTTTGTTTTAATTAAATTATATTGATCAACGTTTTATTTTCAATTCTGGATATAACATTATTGCGGAAAATATTTTTTTTTTCAAAGGATATAAAATTAAGCTGTTAATTTTGTTGTTCTTTTTAAAATGTTAATTTACTAAAGACATGAAAACAACACTTTGTTTTAATAGTAATTTATTGAACTCGTTTTATTTCCAATTCTGGTGTGATTTGAAAGAATTAACCTCATCCCACTTTGACTTCAGGCGGCACTACAAGTTCCGGTGACGTAAGTTACTCCATTAAATATTTCCAATTATTGCTGTAAACGAAATGCAAATTAATATTTATTGCGTTTATCGTTAATTATCGCTATAATCTTGAATGAGTGAAGCGATTATAGTAAATTTCAGTTCGTTTTGAAAACAAAAATAAATTAACCTATTTCTTGCAGGTATCTTCGAATGGTGGAATTTAGTATACTTCATTAAAATAATAAATTAACTTTATGCATTTAATATTTCAATAATGGAAGGAAGGTGTTAATTTTTCCAAAAGAACACGACAACGAAAGTGTAACTTATTTTGTCGTCTGCTAGGAGAGAGATCTGCGATGATGAGGCGATAGTAGCGAACCTAGTGGTGGGCAACTACCCATGTTTGCATTTTACTACATATTGAGCTTCGCGACTGTATATAGTAGACTGTGGTTACAGTCTATGTGAGATGCCAAAAAATCTAAATGGCACTGATGCGATGTGAACGAATTGGAATAGGCCTAATTGTATATGTGTATGCAAACGAATGATTGTATAATTTCTCAGATTGATTGTAGGTTTGCCTAATTTACAAACTCGAATCTTTTCAATTGCTGTAAATATAAGAAAAAATTTCCGGACTCACTTCTGAACTGCGTGTTCAGTTCAAAGTGTGTCATGGCTCGCTGTATGCCGTCATGTGACTAGCCGATGAGCCTAGAGAATTCAATCTTCTTACACTTCCGCAGAGGCGTATTACTTATGTGCCAGAGAAGTTGCCTGGCACGTACGGCGTTCATTCTGAAGGATACTTACCGATACGTACGCTAACTCCAGTAGTGGCAGGAATGTGAACTCTTTGGAAACACGTACTGAGGCAATTTTTTCTCTTTATGTGGAGAGGGTTAAGACGATTATTTACGTATTTGTTGACATTAACTTCGACGGTCAACATGGACACGGAGCATTTGATTTGCGTTGTGGAATTTTGCCGTTACCGATGATAACAAATACCCTGCGTACGATTTTCCCGCGCAAAATACAATTCGAACGAGGTTATGGTAGCACACAGACCGTACAGACTGCCATCTGTTGCTACGACGTTCAAGTTATACCGTACATGTTCTCAAGTTCAGATTGAACGCCTTGAATAATAGGCAACTTCTCTGACATAAAAGCTGAAACTCGCTTCAAATCGCTTACTCACAACAGTGACGTCATGACACGCTTTGAAATGAACACTCAGTAGACCTCTCTTTAACAACATTGGTTTCAAAAACGAATTAATTCTGCTGTATTAATCACCAGAATTCTACGGAATTAACTCCTTAATTGCATAAGTGAAAATATCTCTCGTCTGGATTCAATGAGGCGTTATTGACTATCCCTTGTTCTAGTCAAAGTGTGTCATCGCTCGCTATATGCCATCATGTGGTTAGTCGATGAGCCTAGAGAATTCAATCTTCCTACACTTCCGCAGAGGTGTATTACCTATGTGCCAGAGAAGTTGCCTAGAAAGTACGGCGTTCATTCTGAAGAGTACTTACCGATACGTATGGTAACGCCGGTAGTGGCAGGAATGTGAACTGTTTCGAAACACGTACTGAGGTGAGTTTTTTTTTTTACTGTCGAGATATGGGGAAAAGGTTAAAACGATTACTTACGCATTTGTCGACATTAATTTCGACGGTCAACATGGACACGCAGCATTTGATTTGCGTTGTGGAATGTTGCCGTTACCGATGATAACAAATACCCTGCGTACGGTTTTCCCGCGCAAAATACAATTCGAACGAGGTTATGGTAGCACACAGACCGTACAGACTGCCATCTGTTGCTACGACGTTCAAGTTATACCGTACACGTTCTCAAGTTCAGATTGAACGCCTTGAATAATAGGCAACTTCTCTGACATAAAAGCTGAAACTCGCTTCGAATCGCTTGCTCACAACTGTGACGCCATGACAAACTTTGAAATGAACATTCAGCAGACCTCTCTTTAACAACATTGGTTTGAAAAACGAATTAATTCTGCTGTATTAATCACCAGAATTCCACGGTCAATACGTTTATTAACTCCTTAATTGCATAAGTGAAACTATCTCTCGTCTGGATTCAATGAGGCGTTATTGACTGTCCCTTGTACTACAAGCTCTGTTGAACGTTTCTTTTCTGCCCTGAGGAGGATCAACATCTACCCACGAAGCACTCAGACATAGGCCTAAGAGAGGTTGAGTTACTTAAGAGTCAAAGGAAGTGTTCGTCAACTTAAAACATAGTCATTTAATGAAATGTTCTTTCTCATAATTTACCCGCAGTTTTACAGATTCTGTGAAGGCTAAATTTGGAAAACGCAGTTGAATAGTTCTTAAGAGTTGGGCTTCATGCAATCCCTGATAAGGTCCAAAACCCTCGCATACCATTCTACACATGTAGTCTATATTTCGTTTTAATACTGGAATATGAGTTCCAAATGTAAACAACCTTAACAACTGATAACTCTGATATTTTTCGTCGAAGATCGTGGGTACATTACATCAAATTGCTTGTCTGCAATCCCTCTCTATAACCAGATAAAATTCTTCGGTTGAATTCTGAAATATTCTGTATAACGTGTAACAGCTGTGGTCCAGGCACGCCTTGCGAGACAAAGTTCTTCAGCATGCCCATATTATCTTTGTGCTACAATTGCTATGGCAATTGCAATCGCTCAGAGTTTTTATTTTGCAGGAACAACCCAATCCGGTATTTCTGAAGGGCCAGCGCCTATACGGAAGTCCTCAAATGCTCCAGCTTAGTCTGGATGGAAAGCGCCTGTATGTTTCTTCCTCCCTATTTTCTCCGTGGGACAAGCAGTTCTATCCGGAAGTGATCACGTACGTAACATATGAATTATTATTATATTGTATTATGCAATATTATATTATATTATATTATATTATACAATATTATATTATATTATATTATACAATATTATATTATATTATATATTATATTATATTATATTATATTATTTATACAATAATATTATATTATATTATACAATATTATATTATATTATACAATATTATATTATATTATATTATACAATATTATATTATATTATACAATATTTATATTATATTATATTATATTATATTATATTATATTATATTATACAATATTATATTATATTATATTATATTATATTATATTATATTATACAATATTATATTGTATTATATTATATTATATTATATTATATTATATTATATTATACTATATTATATTATAAATATATATTATATTATATTATACAATATTTTTATATTATATTATATTATACAATATTATATTATATTATATTATACTATATTATATTATACTATATTATATTATACAATATTATATTATATTATATTATACAATATTATATTATATTATATTATATTATATTATATTATACAATATTATATTATATTATACAATATTATATTATATTATATTATACAATATTATATTATAGTATATTATATTATATTATACAATATTATATTATATTATATTATATTATATTATATTATATTATATTATATTATACAATATTATATTATATTATATTATAATATTATATTATATTATACAATATTATATTATATTATACTATATTATATTATACTATATTATATTATATTATATTATATTATATTATACAATATTATATTATATTATATTATATTATATTATATTATATTATATTATATTATATTATATTATATTATATTATATTATATATATTTTTTTTATTGTAAAACAGCATGTTCCATTTCATACAATATTTGCAATACTACATGCTATGTTTATGTTGCATATTTCATAGTTCATCGTTGATATTCATGCACTATTGCGATATACAGAGTCGGTTAAAATAGATATTACAATTTTAAAATAAATAAAAATTATAAATCTTATGCTTAAGTACATTAGAAATATATTACAAATTCAAAATTTAATTAATCCATTACAAATACACATTACAAATTTATATATATATATATATATATATATATATAAATTATCTATGTAATACATACAATCAATTTTAGTTACAAAGCGTATGCCTAAATACATTATAAAAAAAAAATTTGTACTAGTGTTGCAATATTATGGTACATGCTATGTTTATATTATCAATCAATTTCATATATGTAGAATAGTTCATAGTTCATAGTTATTTAGCAATACACTATTGTAATAGATAGGGTCAAATTAAATTATACCTTACAAATCCAAAATTTAAAATATGCATTACAAATAACAATTTAAATTGTACCTTACAAATTCACAAGTTATAATATTATACATTACAAATTCACAAATTTAAAATATGCATTACAAATCCACAATTTAAATTGTATACAAATTTTATAATATTATACATTTTACAAATTCACAAATTTAAAATATGCATTACAAATCCATTTAAATTGTACAACAAATTCACAAGTTATAATATTATACATTACAAATTCACAAATTTAAAATATGCATTACAAATCCACAATTTAAATTATACTTTACAAATTCAAATATATTATATTAGGCCCTATATTATATTATATTATGGTGACCAGACGTCCATTTTTAACGGGATTGTCCCTTCCCGAGAAAAGTATGCTCACGCCAAATGTCCCCTTTTTTTTAATGACGTCCCGTTTCCTAAACTATTGTTGTTAAAATATCGGTAACTTATTCCTTTTTCTATTATTTTATTTAATAATTAAGTAAAACATTGATTAATTCTATACTGTTTCCATCAGATGTCGCCGTAATGAATTCAATTCAATTAATCCAGACTAGTTGCAATATAAAAAAGTGTCAACAATGACATAAGCCAAGTATCCATGCTACTCCATTACGCACTTCCGTAATTATGCCTCTTGTAGCCTTTATTGTAAACAGTGTAGTACCGGTTTTATTACTTTAAAATAAATAAAACTGGACCTTATTGCTCACTGACATTATATAAACACGTAATAATGAATTTTAAATAAAATTTTGATTCATGTCAACTTTAATAAGTGTCCCGTTTTTTCATTTTAGAAATCTGGTCATCCTACATCATATTATATTATATTATATTATATTAAGTTATATTATATTATATTAACAGAAAAATCACTAAAATAAACAATAATGAACATTTTACGGTGCAACTACATTTTATACAGTTACGGTAATATTACTTGATTTATGTCAAACAACATTTTAATATCCCGTTCTTTCCTCTTGCTCTCTGTAAAACATACCAAATACAGCAAGTATCACATTCAAATAGAGTGAAGTAGATTGAGACAAATACCGGGATTGTAGCAATGCCTCTAACAGTTATTTTCTTGTTGCAGAAAAGGGTCCTTCATGGTGATGCTGGATGTGGACACGGATAAAGGTGGCCTCACTCTGAACCCTGATTTTCTCGTTGATTTTGGCCAAGAGCCCGAGGGTCCAATATTGGCCCACGAGATGAGGTATTCAATTTTATTTTAGTTGTCAGTTGTGTTATTATACCTGAACTCATCAGTACAGCATATAATGTTCGCATCGTCTCTTGCTTATTGCTTCCAGGATTGAGTATACGTCTTTCTCTGAATATAAATAAGAGGTTTTGACGTATAATTCCTTTCTCTTCGAGTGTGGGTGAGGAGTACGTACAGACTTTCGGATGTTACAAAAAATGCAAAATTTGAAAAGCTTATTGCACGAAAACTACATGATAGGGCAGATGTCGTCAACAATATGTAAACCAGTTGGACCAGATGCGTGAGGGGACGCCACTAGTCTGACTAAACTGGAAAGTCGGTTGATCACAAGCCAGAAATAATAACAAATTTCGCAGTACTGATCTTCATTAAGTGTCCGGAGCAGTTCCTCCCCATACAAACCTCTTTGAAACAAACAGACTGAATATCGACATATCTGCTCCACATCATAAAATAAATAAAAATATAAATGATTGGTTGATTGGCATACTTACTCGTGTTAAATTACATAAACACGTGTGGCTTACAGCTGTTTCGGTGCTTCTTCACACCATCCTCAGAGCCTACTATAGTGAGGATCACGTAAGTTTAGTTCCTAAAACTCTAATTTGGTCGTCTCGTCAGTGTTGCCAACTAATACCAGATATTATCAAAGACGGTAAAATCACAATGCTATGTACTGAAATAATAATAATAATAATAATAATAATAATAATAATAATAATAATAATAATAATAATAATAATAATAATAATAATAATAACAATAATAATAATAATAATAATAATAATAATAATAATCGCAATAATAATAGTAATAATAATAATAATAATAATAGTAATCGTAATAATAATAATATATTATTAATATTATTATTATTATTTATTATTATTATTATTACTAACAATGTGTTGCTTATATTTACCACATCTCATCTTTATGTTGCGAGGTGTTAACTAAATCATTCAATAATTTATGAAATAATAAGTTTTCTTCCTGGACTTCTCGCATATTATGTTAGTCATTAGGACTATTATGATCTAATATTAAAATGTATTTTGTCTGACATGAAATTCATTGCTTTGACTAAAGAATTTACGATTCAGGAGACTTAACCTAAAAATGTATTTTCTTACTTGCATTTTCATCAGTTTTCTATACTGCAAACCGAAATTATTGCTGCCAACATAATAGTTAGAAATTACTACCAGTTGTAGTATTTGTCAGTACCTGAAATTCGAAACGAAGTTGGTAAAAGAAAATTCAACCTTCAGAGCTAGAAAATTACTATTATTCACTAGCATATGTAGTAATAGGGGAAAAATGGTTAGGTTTCACTCTTAGGGTATTAAGTAAGCTGATCCTGACTATAGATCTCGACGTCATCTCGAACTTCGCTGCCTGTTGTGGGGGGTGTGTTTGCGTGTTGAAAAGTGGAGTCAAATAGTGTGTGTGTTCTGAAATTGATCTGTGTGTTGAGAATTTGATTAGGGTGTGTTTTAGTGTGTCTGTATATTTCATATTGTTCTAGTGTGTTGAGTTTTGGTTTTGGGTTATATGTGTAGGATTTCCATGTCTGTGTTTATGTTATTGTATGTATGGTTACTATTAGTTATGTGTTCGGCGTATGTAGATGTATTGTGTCCTCTGGTTATTGCTTTAATGTGTTCTTTTTAGCGTAGTTGGAATGTTCTGCCTGTTTGTCCAATGTAGAACTTGTCGCAACTATTGCATGTGAGTTTGTATACGCCTGTGTAGTTGTATTTATTTGTTTGTGTGTTGAGATGTCTTTGTAGTGTGTTTTCTGTTCTGTATGCTATGTTGTATTTCTGCTTTCTGAATGAAGATGCGATCTTATGTGTGCTTTTGTTTTCATATGTTAGTGTGATGTATTTCTTGTGTTCTTGTGATTGTGTTCTACATTGGACAGACGGGCAGATCATTCCAAACACGCTAAAAGAACACATTAAAGCAATAACCAGAGGACACAATACATCCACATACGCCGATCACATAAGCAATGCTAACCATACATACAACAACATAAATACAAACATGGAAATCCTACACATACAACCCAAAAACCAAAACTCAACACACTAGAACAATATGAAATATACAGACACACTAAAACACACCCTGATTAAATTCTCAACACACAGATCAATTTCAGAACACACACACTAATTGAATAATTTCAAGGGAAAAATTGTTCCGGGGCCGGGTATCGATCCAGGGACATCTGGTTGAACGTACCAGCGCTCTTTCCAACTGAGCTACCCGGGAACTCCACCCGACACCGTCTCAACTTTTCCTTTATATCCACACAACTCGCGTGGGCTCACGAAACGCCAGAGACCCACATCGAGTGCACACAATCTCTGTGTGACTTGGAATTGTGGTTTTCTGTTAACGTACACAGTGACGTATATATTATGCAAATCTAGTCTTTCAGGTAAGGCTCCCTGTAAAGCAGATTTGAATAATTTCAAGGGAAAAATTGCTCAGTTGGAAAGAGCGCTGGTACGTTCAACCAGATGTCCCGGGATCGATACCCGGCCCCGGAACAATTTTTCCCTTGAAATTATTCAAATCTGCTTTACAGGGAGCCTTACCTGAATGACTAGATTTGCACACTAATTGACTCCACTTTTCAACACTCAAACGCACCCCCACAACAGGCAGCGAAGTTCGAGATGACGCCGAGATGTAGTAGGCTCTGAGGATGGTGTGAAGAAGCACCGAAACAGCTGTAAGCCACACGTGCTTATGTAATTT